>CAUYPK010170937.1:0-28679 GCA_963574355.1 Loris lydekkerianus
TGTTTACATGGATGGAGCTGGAACATATTCTTCTTAGTAAGGTATCTCAAGAATGGAAGAAAAAGTATCCAATGTACTCAGCCCTACTATGAAACTAATTTATGGCTTTCACATGAAAGTTATAACCCAGTTACAACCTAAGAATAGGGGGAAGGGAAAGGAAGGAGAGGAATAGGGGAGATAGGCAGAGGGAGGGGGATTGATGGGATTACATCTGCACTGCATCTTGCAAGGGTATATGTGAAACTTAGTAAATGTGGAATGTAAATATCTTAGCACAATAACGGAGCGGGTGCCTGGAAGACTATGTTAACCAGTGTGATGAAAATGTGTCGAACGATCTATGAAACCAGTGTATGGTGCCCCATGATCACATTAATGTGCACAGCTACAATTTATTAAATTTAAAAAAAAAGAAAGAAAGAAAGAAATAACCAAAATTGAGTGGATGAAAATACAGTTAAAGGAGAATGGCACCATGTGATCGTTGTGGAAGCAGGGTGATAGTTACACAGGGATTTACTTTGTCATACCCTAATTACTTTGTATTTTTGTATTACTTTGTATTTTTGAAGTTTTCTGAATAAAAAGTGAAATAAAATAAAAGGAGAGAAAAGAAAAAAAGAAAAAAGAAAAAAAGAAAGAAAAAAGTAGAATCATGAGCTAGGTGATAATATCTCAAGATCCCAAGACTGCTACCACTAAATTTTTAATGTAATTAACACTAGTGAAGAAGTTTCAAAAGTTAAGTAGATACTTATGTTTTATTCGTGGTTAATACCTAATACCTAGAACAGACCATTGCAGTAGCAAGTTTGGATTTTACTTTTTAAGAACAAATAATACAGTAATCACCCAGTGTAAACCCCTGCAATGTCTTTTGATAGTCTCACTCACCAAATCCTGCTGTTTTTTTCCTTAGAAATGTTCCTTGTACCTGCCCTTTCTCTACCGCTGCCTGAGCACCTATCCTCATTCATACTCTTATCCTCTCATGCCTAGATTAAAAAATCTCCTTTTTCCTCTTTCAGATCCAGACTCTCTCCCCTCTAATACACATTTTTAATAAATCACTTTTCATTGAGTCCCTACATATGCTTTCAAGGGTTTCCATGGACTTGTTTCCAAGCCTTTATCCCACAGGGGCCCTCTTTCTTTTCCACTCCACCAGACTGTGGTCAAGGTCTAGTTCAAGTCTTTTCCCCTTCAGGAAGCCCTGGGCCGACTTCCCTAAGTCATAGGGGTCCTTTACTAAACCCTGCAAAGGAAAGCAGGGGAAGGAAACTCAGCCAGTCTTCCCTGTAACCTCCCCTGCTCACTTCAAGGAAGGAGAAGCTGAGGCTCCAGGATGAGTAAGATGCCGTCACTAAGTTGAGGAAGTAGGATATAAATTCCACCCTTACTGGCTCCAGAGGATCTCCACTGTGCCGTGCTACCTGTATGTTCTTGATCCATTCGGTCTCTATCATATTTTTATTATTCAAGAACTAAGTAGGTAATAACTCCTTGAAACTAGAGGCCATGCCTTTTTAAAGAATATTAACTATGTGGCTTCCTCATATGTGGATGGGAAGAATGCCAATGAAAGCTCCATTGCCAAAGTACCGTATATACTCGAGTATAAGCCGAGTTTTTCCGGCACAAAATATGTGCCAAAAACCCCAAACTCGGCACAAATTTTGTGCCGGAAAAAACTCGGCTTATACTCGAGTATATACAGTAGTTGTTAAGAGAAGTAAATAATGAAAATACAAGATGTAAAGTTCACTTGGTTAAGTCAAGGTCAGAGCTGTGACTTATCAAAATGGCCCAAGTTAGCTATGTGAAATTATTAGTGTGGATCACCTATTTTAATTACATGATAATGTTGAAGGTAGAGTTTGATGAAAGGAGGAAACAGAATCAAAATTCACAGACCTGATGAAATCAAGTTTGCCATGGTAGCCATTCTCCAAAAAAAAAAAAAATCAAGGAAGACCTAAATTAACCTGTAAGAATTTTTAGGATGGTTTTAATTGTTACAGAGAAGACAGTAAGTATGTGACAATTGATTTCTTTTTTTGCTTTCTTTCTCTGTTTTTTTGGGGGGAGGCAGAGGGTGCAGAGGGAAGGATTTAGTACAACTTTATGATAACCACTAACCTAAAGTTTTAAAAGTTTATCCTAGGTCTTTATCAGAAAAATAAACCATTTTCTTATAACTTGAATAAGCTTCTCCACAGCAGGACACCTCCAGAATACTGCCTGCCAAGGTCTTGTATCTTATAATTAGGTTGATAGAAAATGCAAGATTTGGAGGAGAACTCTTGGCTGGAGCAGATGGGTCACACGGGGGAAAGGGTGATTTCAGCGGAAGTCAGACAGCAACAAGAAAGGGAGACAAATGCAACCGGACCAGAGTGAGCAAGAAGACCTAAACTCAGATGGGAGCAGTAGGCATAAAAGACCCTGCTCCAGAGATTTCTACAACGAAGGTATGGAGTTCAGGTCACATATTTAATAAAGATCTACAACTTGCATTACGTAATAAAATTACACACAGCTTTATTTAACACATATCCCTACAGTGAGGTAAGATGTCCTTTTACCTGGTAAATATTCCAACCATCACACACACAAAAGTAAAAGAACAGTAATGAAAAGAAATGTCAAACAATAACAAAGAAAAAAAGTCAAAAAAAAATTTTTTTTAATTTACAGAGAAGAAATTATATTAAATTTGCATGTTCTAACCACTATCTCCTATTTTCTTTTTTAAAAAGAAAAGAAAAAAAAAATGCACACACACACACACAAAATAAATGCCAAACATATATACCAACATGCTAATAGTCTCAACATTCACCGAGCAAATATGTAAGAGCCTGTTATGTGTCTGGCATTACTCTACATGTGGGAGTTGTTTCTTGTTCTTTTTTGCACTTTCCTCTAATTTCATAATTGTCCACAAGAAACATTATGTTTAACAAAAAGACATACTTGACTATACAACCAATCCCTGAAATACTGACAGATGAATGTTACAAATTTTAATTCCCATATACAACTGTATTTTTGAACAACTGAAGAGCAATATTTACAGCAGGTAATTTTTAAAAATCACATTCAGAGCAGTTTTGAAAGGGAAAATTAGGTGCTCTCTTCAAAAGGTGGGTTTTAATTGTCAGCCTTATTCAAACTACCTTCATGGTATGCTATGTACATATATGACAAAACACGGGCCAAGATAACTAAGGTACTGCAATTGACAATCTGGAATAAAAAGTACATTAAAACCATCCTCCCCCTGACAGTACATATTATTACCCCAAGGTCGTATTTGATCTCCTTTGTTCTGGTTATATCAACATGGACGATTACAGCATCACAGCCAGGAGACTCACAAGCATATGGCAAGAGTTTTTTAAGTCTCTTTTATACTAACTGTTCTATCAGACCCTCAACCTTGCATCTAGCAACTATCAGCAAAGGAAAAAACTGGCCCTTGTTCCGGCTGTCACATGGCCAGTGGCCCGAAACCTATGGGGACTCAAAAGTACATGGATCCTTTGGGGCTTTATCCAGATGTGGGCTCATCACACATCATATAGGCATAAAAAATTGCTTAGACTCAAATCTAAGACATTTATTTCTGCTCAAAGGCACTTCAGGAAAGTGACCATTTTCAGGAGTACACTGCCTAGTTCAAAGTAGAAAAAAAGAAGGTACCTTACACAGTTAACCACAGTGCCTATTTTCACTGCAGAAAGGCACTAAACAGCTCTCTCTAGGATGTTCAATCTCCTGAGGGTTAGGGATTCTCTAGGATGGACTTGGTGGGATAAGCCAACCCTATCTATGAAAGAAAGGATCTGAGACCAAGAGCTCACGTTCATTCACAAAGGTGGTCTAACACTAGTATCCTGGTATTATAAGTGACAAGTGGCATGAATGTTTTACTTCAGAGAAAGACTAACGATGACACAGAGAAACATAATGACAACAGAGAGAAAATATAGGTGACAGGAACAAGTAGATAGGCAGGAAATAAGACTTAACATATCCCCTGGCTTTTCTTTAATGGAAAGTTTCTCCAGTTTTCCTTTACGAGAATGGTAAACTAAGAGCAACGTGCTTTCCTGTCTGGACAGATGTTGCATCTCAGGTTAATGTATCTCAAAACAAAGATAAGACTGAGCTGTTCCGTCCAATGACTATCTGAAATCCTTCTATTAGTAGAGAAGGTAATAATCTCTCACTGACAGACCAGCTCATGGTTGGAAACACTTAAGAAATGGTTCCTGTCTCTAGGAGATGATCAGGAAAGTGTATGTTTTTGCTGGCTAAAAGCCAACATAGAAAAAATAATATAAATTGCTAACTCCACATAGTAAGAGCTAAATTTCTTTTCAACTGTTGGTACATTACAGCTCCTACATGGTTTGGTTTTCTGGGCATCTAGTTCTATACCCTTTAAAGTTTTAAGCTACATGAGACAAAAAGCCAAAATAAGTAAACAAAAAAGGAGTGGTTATTCAAAGTACATAAAGGAAAGCTCTGCTTTGTCTTATTTATAAAACCATCTCAAAATAAAAGCTAATATTACTATCATCTTAAAATATACAACTCAGTATATATCTAGCCATAATTCAGGAATTTTGATGAGACGTTATCAAAAATGGTATCAATTACCTATATTTTAACATCAATTTTCATAGGTCATTTAACCATAAAAAGGGATGAGGCAATCAAAATAAAATCAAATGGGGTAATTTCCTTCAATAGCTAGCCCCGGTAGGAAGCAGATTAAAGTCAAATATCTAACAACTAACACAACACATACTCATTAAATTTAGCATTAAGAAAGCTGCATGGTCTATGTAAATTTTTTATTCTCAAATTCCTCAGACGCCATTTAAGCTTTTATATTTCTTAAACATAATAAGAAACACATACTTGAAACAATCGGTTACTATTTTGAGCACAAACTTATAGTCCCATGTCAATTTAAAAAGTATTCTTTGGGCTCAACACCAGCCACATACACCAAGGCTGGCAGGTTAGAACCCAGCCCAGGCCAGCTAAACAACAATGACAACTGCAACAAAAAATAGGCAGGTGTTGTGGCGGGCGCCTGTAGTCCCAGCTACTTGGAAGGCTGAGGCAAGAGAATCGCTTAAGCCCAAGAGTTTTAGGTTGCTGTGAGCTGTGATGCCACAGCACTCTACCCAGGGCAACATAGTGAGACTCTGTCTCAAAAAAAAAAAAGTATTCTTTGCTATTAAAATGACATATATTATCCATATATGACGAACAAAATTAACATTAAATAAACATACACTTTGTATATGTTACCTCTGCCTAGAAGGCACACCCTCTATTCAACCCCTAATTTACCATCCAAGTCCCAAATCTTGCATTATTTCTCGGAACAGACGTTCAATTCTTTCCCAAGCTGGTTAGGGTTCCCTCATAATGTCTGGCATACCCCTCTCTTATAGCAGTGCTATAGTTTGAATGTGTCCCCCAAAAGCATATATGTTAGAAACTTAAGCCCCAACATAACAGTGATGGGAGATGAGGGCTAATGAGAAGTGTTTAGGTCTTGAAGGCTTTAGCCCCTCGTGAACAGATTAATGCTAATTATAAAAGGACTTGGGGCTACGAGCTCTCACCACGTGATGCTTTCTGCCATGCTATGAAACAGCAAAAAGGTCTTCACCAGATGCAGCTCCTCAGTCTTGAACTTCCCAGCCTCCAGAACTTGAGCCAATAAAATTTCTGTTCTTTATAAATGAACCAGTCTACAATATTCTTTTATAGCAACAAAAAATGGACTAGGACAAGCAGTTAGTAGCTATCCACCTGCTCTGCACCAGCTATACACATTTAACCCTAAAAGGCATTTAACCCTAAAAGTTAAGTACTTTCTTCCTTGTTTCATGAATAAGAAAACTGAGACTCAACAATATGAAGGAGTTGGCCAACATCACAGATAGAAAGCAACAGTCAGGATTTTAAAATAAGTATGTATGACTTTTAGGGACTATGCAATAAATACGGTGTCAGTATCTATCACCTTTCTGTGGTGAACTCCTTGATTGGAAAGAACACGACTCTTCATCTTTCTTCTCTGATCTAGAATGACGTCCAACAAATTATATGTTCCTGTTCCATAAAGGATGGTTGTGAATCTATAGTCTGGAGTACCTAGAACCTAAGTTTAAACACACCTGGACAAATTGCTCAATTAACATGTACTTGTTATAATATCTTTGTGGCCTAAGTTATTGCATCGTAACAAATGTGAAGTATATAGTTTGTTTACTCCTTCCCTTATTATGCCTATTCCCTGATGAGCAAAGAATGTTGCTATACCAACTTTCTTACATCACTATACCATCAAAAAATTCAAATAATGAATTTAACCCAATATTCCTTTTTGTCTTTTCTGCTCTAATAATCTCTGCAATATTTGCTGGTTTGGAAGGACAGCCCTGACATTAACCCTATCTTCCTTAAATCAAACTGTAAAAGAAATGGTTGTCTCAGTTTAGAAATGCATGCACAGGCTGGGCATGGTGGCTCACACCTGTATCCTAACACTCCGGGAGGCCGAAGCAGGCAGATGGCTTGAACTCACAAGTTCAATACCAGCCTGAGCAAAAATAGCTGGGTGTTGTGGTGGGCACCTGTAGTCTCAACTACTTGAAAGGCTGAAGTGAGAGGATCATTTAAGCCCAAGAGTTTCAGGTTGCTGTGAGCTGCAATGCCATGGCACTCTACAAGGATGACAAAGTGAAATTACGTATCAAAAAAAAAAAAAAAAGAAAGAAAGAAATACATGCGCAGATGTTATTAAAATTACATAATGGTAGCATAACTAATTTCAACTTCTTTAGGCTATGAAGTGTAACACATCCAAGTTCAAGGAAGAATAATAAAAACAAAAATTCCCATCTATACAATAAATAGAAAAATAGAAAGGTTAAGAAGCTGAAGCAGCATGGAAAAAAGCTCTTTGAAACAGGTGCAATCTACTGGATTTTTTTTTAAAACATAAACATTGAAAGCTTCCTAAATTTGTGGGTAAAATTTTCATTCTACTATTCCATTTTAAGAAATCAGCATGAGGCCAATTTCAGTGGCTCATACCTATAGTCCCAGCAACTCAAGAGGCAATAGCAGGAAGATCACTTGAGTCCAGGAGTTGGAGGCTGCAGTGAGCTATGATCATGTTACTGCACTCCAGTCTGGGTAGCAAAGCAGAGACCCTATTTCTAAGAAAACTGAAAAACAAACAAACAAAGAATGCAGTATGTATTTAATGCCCAATAAAAAATTTTGTGTTATTTCAATTAAGACTATTATATTTCATTTTTCTAACAGACACCAATTGACATTAAAAATTCTGGAGGACTCAAAGGGAAGATGGCCGACTGGTAGCAATTCTCAGCAGAGGCTCCTGAGCAGAAGAAGAAAAACTGGATGGAATCAGACTCTAGCCAAAGGTGGGGAGCTGAGCCAAGAAAGAAGCTCAGCAAGCTGTAAGTCCAAGGAAGAGCATTCAAGTAAACAAATTTCAGTTCTAATAACCAAATGGTGGAAAATAAACATGGTGTGGACCCAAAAGAAGAGCTGTGGCAACATGAATAAGCAGAGTATTATTCTGCTAAGAAATGACAAAGGAGATACAACTGAAGATGCCATGCATAGACAAATGGCAGCAATGTCAGAAGTCAAATTCAGAATATGGATTGCAAATAGATAAGTCAAATGGAAGAAAAGACAGAAATTGAATTCCAAAGAGTAGTTCTAAAGTTGTCTCAAGAAATTAATGAATTCAAAGCCCAAGTCACCAAAGATATGGACATAATGAGAAAAGAGATAGCAGAGCTCAAGGAAATGAAAAAGTTAGTTGAAGAGCTCCAAAAAATACAGTAGAATCAGTAATAGGGTTGACCAGGCAGAAGACAGGATCTCTTGAATCTGATGACAGAGCTTTTGAATGTTCCAAAACACTCAAAGAGGCAGACAAATGGAGAGCAAAAACTGATCATTCCCTGAGATAGTTGTGGGATCACTCCAAAAGATCAAACATTCATCTTATATGAATTCCTGAAAGAGAAGAAGATAGTCCTAAAGGTACAGATGCTCTACTCCAGGGGTGGCGAACAAGTTCGACACAAAGAGCCAAAATTTTAAACTGTGAGAGTCAGAGAGCCACACCACGCAGTGACCGGCCAAAACAGACAAACACTCACACAAAAGCATATAATTTTAACAATAATATATTAAACACATAATATAACATGCTCAGTCAGGTGTTTTTTGTTACCTTGTTGGAGCTGCATGCGGCTCTAGAGCCGTGTGTTCGCCACCCCTGATCTAGGTCCTTCCTGCTTCCTGTAGTCAAATCCACATCTTCTGTGATTGCCAAATCGCCAGGAGGTCTAGAATTTCTTTGTACTGAGTGTTTTGGTACACAGAACCTTGCTCCAGCACCCTGTATCATGTCCAGCTCTTTGTCCTATAAAGGTCATAACTGACATTGTTCTTTTTGCTTTGCCTGTTTAGGAAATGTAGAGCCAAATTTGTGAGCAATGTAGCCATTGCACAAACCCATATAATTTCCACTTCTCTGAGCCTGTCCTCCTCTCACACCACCTCCAGCTTTATTAATTTCCTGTCCTTCATTGTGTAGGCTCCAATTCCTCCAGTTGTTTTCTTTCTTTTTTTTTTTTTATGATCTTTTTTGGTTCTGTTAGCTGACTCAAATTTTTTATTGAATCAGATTCATTAAAAATGCAGATAAGTTAAATAGCGTTTCTAATATGCAATGAGCGTGCTTATATTTGTAATGGGGAAAATAACTTTATGTGGAAATGCATAGACAAGTTTAAGCTTGTTGTTAATCACTCCATCAGCAGAGTTGTGGGGGGGGGAGCATGAAAATGGGGTAAGGTGGAATTCAAGGGAAAGAAGTGTCCTTTTCTTCTGTTATCATTTTTCACCTATCAGGTTGGAAAAAGTCCCAAAGTTTCACAAAACACCATGTTGAGAAGACTGCAGGGAAATTGGTACTCCCATACATTGCTGATTAAGATAGAAATTGACTCTACCCGTTGGGTCAATTGCCAATATTTAGCAAAATCACACACTCACTCACTCTCTCTCTCTCTCATCATCATCATTTCTACCAGCAATTCTTTCTTTTTTCCGGGTTTTTTTTTTTTTTTTTTTTTTTGCAGTTTGGCCAGGGTTGGGTTCAAACCTGTCATCATTGGTATATGGGGCAGGCACCCTACTCCTTGAGCCACAGGTGCCACCCCCTCGGCCAGCAATTCTATGGGTAGGTATTTATCTTAAATTCTTTCCCACATGTTTGTGAATTAATGTGTGGTCAAAGTTATTCATTCAATAATGTTTCTAATAGCAGAAGATTGGAAATAGCTTACATGTCCATCAATTGGTGACTGGTAAAATAAATCATGCCCCATTCATTCAAAGCAAAGTATTATACCTATAAACAAACAAAGAACCTATAGGGTTGTACCAATAGAAAAAGAATGAGGAAATTCTCTCTGAACTATTACAGAAATCACTGCTAAAATATTAGTGACAGGGGAAAGTTAAGGAACATATATTTCAATTTATTTATGCCTGGTTTAAAGAATGGTACACGAGAAACTAACAACCTTAGATATCTATTCAGCCATGGAGGAAGTGAGAATTAAACATACAGGGGTTCCTCTATTTGTGGGTAGGGAGCAGAATTTTCACCTCACAATACTTTTTTGAAAAAATTTGAACCATGTGAATGTGCACACGATCAAATAATTTAAAAACTAAAACAATTTTAACCGGCTGGATTATTTTAAAGTAATATTTGCTTGAGATCAGAAAAACACGTGATGATAAAAAGTCAAGTATTCTCTATTGGTGGTCTCCTTAGCACGAGGATCTAATTAGATGCCAGGCACTTGGAGATGGGTTTGTATCCCCACCTTGGCACTGACCAACTCTACGTTCAAATATCCAACACCCCTTGTCCCTGCATGTGGAAAGAGAGGGTAGGTAAGGTCTCCGCCACTCTGAGATTTAAGGAGCAGCCCTTGATGTTACAGGCCCAAGAAAAAACACTTCTCATTTGCAAGATGAAATAAAAATTAATCCTCAAAGCAACCCTGTTTTATAAGTGAGATGAGTAAGGCTCAGATCAATTTCATGATTTCCACAACAAAGACATACAACAGACAATTGATAGAAGACAAACTATTAAAAGTTACTCAATAAATAAAAAATGCTCCTCCCTCCCTTCAGAGAGTGGAAAAATAGAAACACACGTGTATGAGGTGATGCCAGGGTCAGGCTGGGGCAGAGTTGAGGCCACCCCTGCAGAGAGTGGGCATGAGGTGGGGCAGCCTGTGCAGAGCCCTCCAGGTGACCCTGAGCGGCTGCGGGAGGCAGCAGGAGGGGAGCTGCTGCTTGTACACCAGACCCCACAACGGAGGGCTCTCCTGAGCACCTGACCCCAGCTCCAACTTGGGTTATCATACCCGGATCCCCAAAGCCAACAGATAAACACTACAGGGGATTTAGGGCAGAACAGATCTCCCTGCAAGGTGGATGGCTCCCTGGACTTAGTAAGAAGAGGGAGTGACAAAGTTGACAGTCACATGCCAGCAGGGTCCTCACTTCTCGGTAGGAAGTGAGAATTAAGTCTCAACCCTAAGTCCAGTTTCCCCGGCATGGCCTGCTCACTAGCCAGGACTAGCCAGGACAGAGATGGACTCTACTGTGAAATTCCACCAAGAGAAATGCATTCGTTATCCTTAACTAAAATAGGGTATGGTATCTGAAGCTGAAATCATTATTTGGATAAAAGCAAACACCACAGTCTAAGCAAGAACAAGACCCTGTCTCCACAAAAAGTAGAAAAAATAGATGGGAATGGTGGCACACTCTGATAGTCCCAGCTACTCGGGAGGCTGAGGCAGGAGGATCACTTGAGCCCAAGAGTTCAAGTTTGCAGGGAGTTCTGATGAAGTCACTGCACTCTGCTCAGGGCAATGGAGTGAGATCATATCTCAAAAAGCAAGCAAACAACAACAAAAGCAAATAACAAACTTGACAACCTATATCAACAAAATTCACCATTTTCCTTTATAACAGGGAATGGGCCACTGTCAGCACAAACCTCCTCCTTGTCCCCTCCTCCAGCATGACCTATAATCATAGCTGGGTGATGTCTCCTCCAGCCTGCCAACCCTGCTCTCTGCCCTAATACGAGGGCCTCTGAATCAGGAAGATGCAGATAGTCCAGCATCTGCAGGTGGGCAGAGGCCAACTCACCAGACACTTGGGGCCTGCTCTCTTCCTAGCCCTCCTCTCTCCTCACTGGCCTGTGATCTTTGCTCCAGTGCTTTTCTGGCTTCCAACCTCCTATGCACTTGACAAATCCATTCATACCTGGGAGAGTCCCCTCAGCTCCTTTCACAGCAAATCCGAGTTCTACTGAACTTTGGCATTCCCTGGATGACTTTAAATAGACTGATACCTGGCTTCCACCCCCAGGTCTATGATTCCAGTGGACCTAGGCACTGGGAGTTCTGAGTCCCCAGGTGATTCTAATGTGCAGCAAAGACCAAGTACCTACATTTTATTGTTGTTTCACTTTGTTTCTTTGAAGTTCTCATCATCTGTCCTCATGGAAATTATAACCTAATGGAGGAAGCTGCCATGATTCGTACAGCAGCAAATATCTGCTAAAGAGAATTCTTGACTGCCTGTAGCTCAAAACTAGAGGATTATCTGACCCTAAGACTCTTCCAGTTTTAGCGATGAAAGCCATACGACTCAGGAAATCCCTTAGTCCCAGGCCAATGTGTAATGTTGGCTGCTACAACTTAAGATATTGGGTCACTCAGCAGTGGTAGCAGACAATGAGCAATCATTGGACCCTCTTAGGTGCAAAACTTTAGCCATAGTTGAAATCATGGGGAACATATTGAGGAAAGAATAAATCCATGCCCCAAATGTATTTCTGTGCATGGTCCATCGTCTATGACACATTCACTTAACCAATTCTTGGGCATCTCAGCATTTAGATGATGGCACTATGTTAAGGGAAGTGGTCCTTTGCATCGGGGCATGGTTAGCTTTGCACACCAGTGGTGTCTGTGGGAAAATGGAAAGATGTTCCCCCAGGGAATGGAAGGGGCAACATGTAGGGCAGGTGCCCTGTGCAGATTCTTCATCCCATGTGCTCTCCAGGCACTCGCCCAGATGTGTGCTTTCTACAGCTCAGCCAGCGCCAGCTCAAGACAGGATGAGACAAAAAAAATCAAAGCAACTCCAGCTAATGTCATGCTCATGCCCTTGGGATCTCCAGGAAGAGGCCATGCCCCATGCGGAATTCGAGAGAAAAGCAGTGGGATCCGTGTTCTCGTGGAGGAGAAAGGGAGCTCTGCAGAGCACACACAGGGAGATCCAGCTCTGCTGGCGCCCTGGAGGTGCCGGAGCAGCCGTGAGGGTTCAGGCTCCGGTATGAGCCCGTGCTCGGCACACCTGCAAGGCAGGAGGGAATTCGGCAGTGGCCCTGGGCAGGGAGCAGGGTCGTAATGAGTTGAGGAGAGGGTAGGGGAATGGAATGAATGGCACCTGCTGAGGTCACTCCAGGGCCAGGTTGGCAGGAACCTGCAGTCGTGACCACAGTGTATGGACATACATACATTTTTTTTTTCATTGTGCTTCTTGTTCCTGTTTATTATTGTAGTTCCTCAGGATACTGTGATGAGCAAAAGGATACAGTTCCTGACCTCAGAAAAGCTCACTTTCTAGTCTGTTGGGATGGAAGGGACCCATAGGAAATGACTTCAGGGCAAAAGGTCAAGTATAGCATGTGGGCTATTCTGATGTTTTGGGAAACTAAGAATTCCCAGCAGGAAAAAAGACCTCAGAGAGGTGATTTAGAAAAACATCCAAGGCAGAAAAAAATAAATAAAAGTTTTTCCAAGCTGAGGCCTGACAGATATTGACTGGGAAGAGCATGGAGCAGAGACAGCATCTCCAGGACATAATATTTAGAGGAAGATGAAGAAGAAAGCATCTAAGACGTCTGAGAAGCAGCCAACCAGTTAAACAGAGAATTGTTCTAGAAATAGTTCATATTGTCATTTTTCAAAGTATTTTTCCATGAAATAAAATACCTTTCTTTCTTCCCACTGTTCCTATCATCAAGTTTTAGTCAGAGAAGAGTTGGGAGAAAAAAACTCCCCTGTCCCTTTCCAGGAAGGGAAAGGTTAGCTTAGGAGCCCCAGCCTGGGAAGGCCTTGTCTCGTTGGCTGCTGTTTCTCACTTTACACAGCCCTCCAGGCAAAGCACATAAAACACATCAAATGGAAACAAGACTCAATTTTTGTTCCCTTGCTTCACTCTATTGGAAAAATCCAAAACCTGCCTTGGGAGAGTGAAATCTCTCTAGTGCGATAACTCGGCGGCCCTCTCAGTTCTCCTGCCAGGGTCTCCTCCCTGCCGTGCGGCTCCGTCATCAGACACTCCCTGAGCACCCACAGGCTGCCATGTGCCAGGCCTGGGCTCCCAACCGACAGCACCCCTCCTAGAAGTTTCAGAAGGACACAGACCAGGAGAACGATAAACTTCTTTGCAAATCAGAAAGGACAGGCCCAATTGCTCTTCTCCTAGCCCAACCCAGGCTTTTCTGTTTTAATCAAAATCTGTTGAATACTGGACAGACTGGACAGCGTTTGACAGCGTTATCCACTCTACAAGCAGAAGTGTGACGAAGTTAATGATATCGTCTAAAGAGGTCATAACAGCCCCTTCCAGGCATGTCCTCCCATCAGTGGGCCCCTGAGTGAGCAGTCAGTCATGCCTCCTAACCTCACACGATAGGCCCTGGCTGCACAGCCAGGAGGAGATGCTGGTGGAAAGGGAAAAATGGGGTCCGTGTGCTCAGTGTTTTACACGATGGCTCCGTGTTCAGGGAGGTGGTCCTTTGCACTGGGGCATGGTTGGTTTTGCACACCAGTGGCATCTGTGGGATGATGGAAAGATTTTTGCCTGAGAATGGAAGTGTGGATGTCCAGGGCAGGTGCAGCCCTGAGAAGATTCTCCATCCCACCCGCTCTCCAGGCAGACCAGTGCCAGGGGAAGACTGGAGGAGACAAAAAGAGCAAAGTAGCTCCAGGTCAGGTCTTTCTCAAGGGTGGAGGACGGCTTCAGCCCTTACCTACACCCAGCCCCAGGGCCTCAGAGCCACTTGCTTCCTTCCCTATACCTAGGGCTTCAGAGCCACTCACTTCCCAGGAAAGGAGGGTCCATCCTCTCAGCACCTTGCTGCCATGAGCACAGATGGATCTGAGTCGTGGCCTCCAGTAGCTAGGATTCTGGAACATGTCAGCTTCAACTACCACCAGATCTCCACAAAGCCACAAACCTAGGCTTGCTTAGAGGAGGTTGAAGAGGAAGAGAGACTAAAAGGAAAATCAGTGTGATCTTATGCCACCCTACCCCACTGGGGAAAGTACTGCTTCCCCCAGCTGCTATTCATGTGACCTTTAGCACACGTTACATAACCTCAATAAGCCTCAGTTCCCCCCATCAGTAAGATAAGGACAATACTCCCTCCAATGGGGGTGGCTGCCAGGACTAATCTCATGTCAGGCAGACCTGATACGAGATTAGACATAGCACTGGCACTCACCAGCCCACTTCATGAACACCCAGTCTGGAGGGAGATAGTGCCCGTCAGGTCCTGTGTGATCCTGCGTGAGCCGCACTGCCCTTTTGTAATGGAGGCCAATGTCAATTCTTAACAATGGAAGCCAAGTTACAGTGGTATTATGAGTATTAAATTAGTTCTTCAATATAAAGTAGTTCAAGGAATTCCTGACACACAGGAACTGTAAGTACTTCATAAATATTTCTTGCTACTATGATTTCCAGAGAAAACAGGGTCTCCTCCCTGGCTTAGCAGGTGGGACATGGTGGACAGAGGCGTGTCTGTAAACTCAGTCAGCAAAGGCGGTTCAAGCAGCCACCTACTTCTGGAGCTCACTCATAGGAGTGAGTGATTCTCTGTATCACAGGAAGTTTCCTCCAATCCTTGCAGAGCTTCAGGAACCTCATCCGAGCTCCCCATCCAGAAGGGGAAATGAAAAAATATGTGCTTATAGAATTAAGATCCAGCATTTGAATCTCTGCTCACAGATGGAGTGTAAAGGTAGCAGAACCCAATTTTAAAAAATCAATATCAAATCAAGGATAATTTTTCCTCTGCTCAAAAGAAACAAAAGTGAATTCCCTGACCTCCTGAGTCATATCATTTGGGGAAGAACATTTCCCTTCAAATACTGAGATACCTCTGTACACTCCCACTAGGCCAATAAGCACTAGCATCCCCAGAAATTAATCCTTTGTTATGTTGTTTTTTACAGTGTATCTCTGACAAATTAATCATCTTTACTTTTATAAAATATGACATTATTGATTATATAAGCTACAATGTAGCAGTACTTGGCCAGTTGCAAACATGTAGTTCAGACAATAAAATCTTATATGATGCTGGATAGTAGATAACAGCCAAGTTACTAGGGTACACACTCTCCAACCAGAGGGCTCCCCTTAGTAAATGCTAACTCATTCCTTCACGAATCTTGAGTAATATTTGTATTTAATGAACACTTACGATACACATGTTGGGCAATTTACACAAAGAATTGTGTGTATAAGCCATGAAATAAATGTCTCCATTCTTCAGCAAAGAAACAGAGATTTATTATACATTTAAAAAAAAAACTCATTCAAGATCACACAGTCAGTAACTGGCTGGGTCTAGATTAGTACTCACAAAGGTCTGATTTTAAAAGCCACGAACTTAATCACTTGCCCCTGACAGACTGCAATGTTTAGGAGGTCAGGAATTCTCAACAGCTTAACATTGCTTTGACCTATTTTTGTTAGTCTTTTGTCTCAAAATTAATCTTCCTAAAGGCATAACTTAAAAGTTTAATTATACTACATTGAAATTAATGTTCTCATAAGAATTTTATAACATTCCTAAGTGGAAAAACCCAGCCAGGTCTAGGAGTCACTACAGTTAACACAAAATGATAATGACAGCAACAATACTAATTATATCGCTTAACAATCGACCCTCAGACCAGAAATGTGTGTGTGCACAACACACACACAGACACACACACACACACATTCACATAGTCTGTGTTTCCATAACTACATCGTGCCAAAAAAATGGTGACAATCAATGCTTCCACAAGATCTCTGCGGGATGGATGGTATTATTGTCTATTGACAGCTTGAAAACAGAATTTCTTCATTCATTCAACAAATGTTTATTGGGCATGTCAGCGCCTCCTCTAAACCATGGGGACCCAGCAATAGTCAAAACAAGCAGCAATGGCTGCTCTCCTGTATACTACAGTCTAGGGCAGGGAGTCCAACACAGATGTTATATGGACAGAGTGATGGGGAGTGTTAGGTGATTGAAATTTTAAGTAAAGGAGAGAAAAACACCTTACAGAACAGGTGATATTTGAGTAAAAGCATGAAAGATTTAAGGAGGTAAGTCAAGTGAATGTCAGGGAGAAGAGTATTATAGGTTCAGGGAACAGTAAGAGCAAAGGCCCTGGGGTGGGTACATGCCTAGGGGGCATAGGAGCAGCAGGAAGGCCAGGGAGCTGCAGTAGAGTTGAGAGGTCATTAGCAAACAGGTCAAATTGGCCTCAGGGGCTCCTAGAAAAGATCTATGCACAAGTCAGTGTATAAGTGCATGTCCAAACCTTCTTCTAGGAGAGATTTGGAGCAACTGACCAAGTAAATTGCAATAAAGAACACACATTGACACAAGATCAAAAGAAGACATAAGATTACAAATGATGGCAGTAAACTTGAGCCAGAACCTCACTAGGAATGCTACAGAGAGGACCTCCACATGTCCAGCACCTTTCCTCCCAACTGAGAGTCAGAATCTGCATGAACTGAGAAACCATGTTAGTCACCAAATTCACCATATGTGGATGATACGTGCCAACAGCTCACTCTGGGATATTATACTCTTTGGGGCATTGCAATCAGAAAAAGACTACCTTTTGCACAACTGTCAACCCAGGCTCTGAAACAAAGTGGACAGCAGCGTCCCTAGCAGCATCTTTGCAATGTAGGTAGCGAGAAATTTCCCAGATCCTGTTTCCTATGTGGCAAAGTTCAAGTCGCTCAAACCTCAAATTATTCTGAAGGTGCAGTGAGGGCTGGGCATGTGAGGTTGTCACCTCAGACAGGTAGACTAACTATAAATAATATCTATAATAGCAAAAAGACTGACCTCTCATGCTTCATGTGATCCTAACCGAACGTAGTTTCTTGCAGCTTATTTATGGGCAGAAAGAGTGACAGTGAGCTCAGGGATGTCCTGCCTGTGCCCAGGAAACTGCTGGCTGCTCAGTAAATAGCAACTTCTACATCTTAGCAGGAAATAGAATCATGGTGGAAATGACGTACCTTTGTAAAAGCCAAGGGTCCCACTAGAAACACATCCCACCTCTGTCACGAGGTGAGCTGAAGATCGCCATCAGCAGGGACAGGGTCACCTCAGAAACTGCAGTAAATCTGCTTCAGTGCACTAACAAATGAGAAATCAGGAACTGTCCCTGCATTCTCTTCCTCTCAGGCAGCCCAGCCAGAATTGTTTTACTCTGAAATCATATAAAGCCCTTGTCACCTGACACTTGGTTGAACCAAAATAAAACCTCCCAAGAACACGCAGAAGAAAGCAATCTTTAAGAGAAGGCTGGCCACTCCCAGGATGCATGGAGGGTTGGGAAATGTCCCCGCCCAGGGCCTTTTAGGAACAAGAGCACGTAATGTTTAATGTCTTTGTGGCTTCATCCCTGAGGCTGCCATGTAATTGCTCTCCACCATGTCATCCAGTCCGGATGAACTGGATGTGGGAATTATTTAGTAAAAAGAATAACACAAATTTTAAGAAAGTTGAAATGTGGACCTTCTCGTGGAAGAATTGTGGGGGATGGGATTATTGTCTAACCAGGAAGCTTCCAGCTTGAGATATTAAAAGCATGTCATGTATATAGTAGAGAATTTTTACTCTCACATCAATAGCAAGGTGCATGTACATCTATTTGTGTGTGTGTGGGGGGGGGTGTCACTAGCTCTGAGCATATAAACTGACCTACAAGCCCTTAAACATAACATACCCTCTTTACAACCCCATTTCAGATATGTCCCTAGAGGCGAATGGGGCAGAACAAACCCCTGGTGAGAGGATCTGGGGCCATGGAGGACACAGGTCAGGGAAGTTTTTCCCAGAGAGCAGGACTGGAGTCTGCCAAGGGAGCTTTGTCCACTGCCAAGGCAGCGAGCTCCCCATGGGCTCCAAGGAACTCTGCATCACTTGGAACCAATGTTGCTGTTCTCCTTTCTCCTTTCTTTCCACCAGGAGTGTTTGCTGCATTTATTCTGTCCAATTCCAGGAGTGGTATCCAGGGTGGTTCTAAAGGGAGAGCTGCAGACACCCAGCGGTAGTGCTTTCCTTATTTTAGATCCTAGGTTATAGCACAGCAAAGAGGTTGATAGAGTCCACAAGTTCCAGCCTCTCTGCTGGACCCAAAGGCTGGGTGGGATGTAGGGGGTGTCTGCTTTAAGGATGGGGTGTGCATGCTCTATGTAAGGGAAAATGGGAGAAACATTAGAGAAGAGAGGGCTGACTGTGGCAGTGTTTCATGTCACCATCAAGTTCTTTATCTTCTCTCTCTGAGCACACACTTGGACTGCATGTCCTGACTCAGTTCCACTTCTGCCTGGATGTGTGAGTGAGTTTTGTTCAATGAGATGTGACCGGTGACACTTGCAAGCCTGTCCACAGAATTGCACAGGCGATCCCTGATGCTACCCCTTATCTGCAGACAGGACACTGCCACCCAGTGTGGCTTTGGAACAGTCAGTCGATCCAGGGTCTAAGATGACGGAATGGCACACACACAGGTGTGCACATGCAGACCCACACACCCTCGTGCACCCTAGCAATCAGGAACAATCCTTATGAGTTTACAGAAATGAGAAATCAACTGGCATAAGATGGAGATGCTTTAAAACTTAGAGGCTAAACATTCAAGTAAAGAATTCACTGGGCTGTCTCTGAACACCCCTCACGCCTTCACTGAATGATGCCATTGCAATAACTCTGTGCCAGGAGCACTTTTGTAAATCAAAGGAAAAGGGTCTGGTTCCACAGTGGTTCAGAGCAAGGCAGAGGAAAGAGCCCCACAGCAGGAGACAGAATGATCGTGATACAAATTCCATGGAGGTAGAAAGAAACAAGAAAGGCAGGGACAGGGAAGAAGCTTCCCTGACCATTACAGAGCTCTGCTATGGACCAGGGGAGGTTTGGGGTTCCCTGTCAAAAATAGGATGAGGACAGGACTCAAGCTGATTTTTAATATTGAAGGGAGCGTGACTTCCAGAGTCTGCGGTTCACAGGCTAGACTGCAAGAGTTTGTCTCCACCAGTCCCCAAGCACAGGGATGCTGACTTCCACTTGCTGTGTTCCTGGTGTCAAGGAGCCCCACTGGACTTTAGCATGAAACCCTCATAATAAATTGTTTGGGGGCCAACATTCTGCTGCTACCACCACCTTCATCCTCCAGACTTCCACACCTGGAATCAGGAAAATTGTGGGGCTTAGAATAATACTATAGACAGACTAGCTATCTTCCAACAGAAAGAAAAGAAAAAAATGGCCTCAAAGTAAACCAAACAAAGGTAAACACACACACACAGCACCATATGCAAAACTATACACACATGTACACACACACGCAGGGTACACCTAATACATCACAGACCCATACCATACACAGACACTCTCACACAGACACACACTTCTCTCACACAGACACAAAATCTCTTGCCCAGCTACTTTATACTGTGGAAAATGAAAAAAAAATTTTTAATAGATTATTACCCCAAGCAATTATCTTTCCCACATTATAGTGGCAGTGAGTCCTGATTTGTGGATAAAACACTTCCTAAATCAATAGCCAGCCTAACTGACAGAATATTTTTCTTACGTCATTTCTATGTCATTCACCAGATGCTCATTAGGCACTTACCACGTGCCAGCCCCCACATTTGGCATTTGAGAAACTGGGTACCTGGGACATCACCCCCATTCCCGAAGAGGTTTGCAGCCAGACTGCACTGCTGCAGCTGGTGCTGGCCCCAGGAAGGTCTCCCTGGTCGGGCTCAAGCAAACCCTCCACGGGGAACCCCTGAAATCCAGCATTTATGAGACAAGGCCTCCTCTTTCCCAGTGGCTCAGCAGCCCACCATCTGCAAGCAGGCTGAACTCTGGAGGGCAGTGGGCATCTCAGAGGGCAGCAGGGGACTGGTGAGGAGCGTGCTGGAGCTACTGGGCCGGCACAGTGCGGCTCCCCCCGCCTCATCCCTCTCCATCCTGCTCCTCACCCACGGGCTTATTTCTATTGGCAATCTCAGTAGTGCACATCCACATTTAGATAAGTGGCACTAAAATAAAATGGACTGTAATTATTGATATAGATTACAATAATTACAGATGGGGAAAGGGCCAATTAGATTAGCACACCCCACCTCCTACCAGGACCAGGCTGACGTGAAGGAGATTTGTGCAGAAGGAGATGAACCCACTGTGAGCGTTGGATGTCACTATGGCCTCCCCGGGCCCAGGCTACAAAGGGCAGCACAGGGAGGACGGCTGGTGGGAAAGAGAGGCGTTCAACCTGAAAATAAACCAGCCATTAGGGAGCGGGACCTCTCACTAGCCTGCTGCGGTCACACCTCCTGTGCGGGGCAGAGCTGAGACGGGCTTGCCCTGTGCCCTGGGCCTCCTGGTGGGGACAGACTCTCCCCTCTGTCTCCCAGCTGCAGTCAGCCACCTCTTTTTTGGTGCCTTGCAGGCCTGGCAGAAGCACAGAACCTACCAAGGACGACCATGACATTGAGCAAGTTACTTAGACTCTCTCGGAGCTTCGTCCTCCCCGCTGATAGCTGGGAGAGACCATTCCCATTCACATAACGTGTGGTGAGATCACACACACCAAGGGAGCAGACAGACCGCGCCTGGCCAGGAGGAAAGGTCAGGGAAACCTGCCTCTCCTTTCCCTGCCATGGCTGCTCCTGGATGCCCAGGTGGGCCTGCCAGGGCGCCATCCTCACTGCCCAAGTCTGAACAATCTGTCCTCAGATAGAAGGACTGAGTCTTGGCCATTAAGTCCGTACTGTCCTATGAGTCTACCGTCCACTGAGTGGGTGAGGCTATTGAATGGAGCAGCTGCTGCCTTGGCCACCTCCCCACTAACTTCAAATGTCTTAGCCCCATTCCTCTCACTCACCTGCCCTACAGGAACTGGAGCCCTGCTTTGAATCTTGGGGTGGGGTAACTGGGGCTAGTGTCATGAGATCTCCTGCCCAATGTGAGCCCCAATTCCCTTCTGGAAGCTGACCCTGCTTCTGTGACACCCACATGTGTGAGCCACAGTGAAGCAAAGCATGAGCCCAGCCCGACACACCCCAGCACCCCCAGGCCAAACCATTCTCCAGCCAGCCTGAGCAGGTGCATCTACTGAAAGTCCCTCCCTCTCCCCTTCACCAGGCCCCTCTCTTCGCTGCTGTGTCCTGTCAACACCAGACAACCAGGGACCCTCATGCAGCCAACTATCCCCTTCTAAAATTCTTCCTACTCAGAAAGCTTCTTCCTTTGGGTCTGAGAAGGTCTCTATGGCTCACAGAATCCCTTCTCATCTCACTCCCCAGAGTTTTGCTCTAGCTCCACTCTCTGTCCTTACCTCCTGTTACCTCTGCAAAACATTTGTCACAGCACAGGATCTGCTTACTCATCGGTCACCCTCCAGAGACTATAAACTCCATGAAAAAAATAAATAAAGTTATTTTTTAATTACCCCTTAGCAGAGTGTCTGCTACACAGTAGATGCCAATTAAGAATTGATAAATGAGTGAAAAAAAAAAAATTATTGACTGCCTAGAAGCCTGCCAGGCTTTTCCTTTCTTGATTTAATCCTTCTCTCTGGGAGAAACTTTCCTTATGGAATATGGTCAGAGGCAGGGAGGTGCTGTGAGCCCCGCCAGAAGAGGCAGATACTGCAGAGAGGAGTGTGGTGCTAGGCCAAGTGAGTCAGGAAGGAAGGAGGGTGGGGCAGGTTGTAAAGGTGGATGTGATTCTCTCTGGAGAGACACTTGAGCTGGAAATAAGATATCTGAATACAGCCTGAAAGCATAGGGAACTCTTGGCTTTGGCAGGCTTATTGTAGCCCCTGGCGATGTTAGTAAACGTAGGTAAACTAGCGAATTTTTAATTCCAGCAGCCTCATCTCCTGCCTGGTAGCCATTCCTGCAAGGGTGAAAACCCTAGGGCTGGATGTAGGGTTTGTACAGCTGGTTTTGTATTGTTAGATTATTATCTCTGCTCCTGACATTCACCAAGAAAAACTGAATCCAGCTTAAATGCTCTCCCGAAAAATTTCCAAGTTGCTACTGGAATTGTTTTTGTTTTAAAGCTCAGTAGTTTTCCCCTCAGCCCCTGCCCTCTGGATAGAGTCAGAGCACACAGGTGTCCACAAGCCAAGAGCATGGGCAGTGCTGCCACGTGGTCCCAGCAACAAAGCCCCCTCCCTGTTCCTCACGGCCACACCCAACACATCCAGCCAAATGGGACCTGGGACCACTTGCAGCAATGAAGAGCTTCACAAAGATGCCTGTCTGGTGGGGGAATCTCACAGATCCCACCAAAGGTGGCCTCTCTGCTTGCCCTCCACATCCACTCAAGTCCCTGTTGCTCTCTCTCAAAGCCAACAGCTCATAAGAGAAGTAGAATAAGTCTTCTCCCAGGTCCTGGTGTTTCGTGCTAGGCCCACAGTCAGATCTCATGGAGGGGTAGGGCCAGCAAAGCCATTCCCCCCATGTCTTAAACCCACAGGCTAGCTTCGGCTCCTTGTCCTCCATCTGAAAGATTCATGTTTCCCACTCATAGGTAAGCTGAGGCAATAGCTGGAGGGCCCAGGATGCAGTTACTCATGGTACAATCCTCAGAGAGACCTCAGAGAGACCAGGAGCTAAAAAGTACTAGCCACGGACAGGGCTGAGAGGAGCAGCCTGACACTGAAGTCTGAGGCGTCCAGCGGGGCTGGGGAACCCGCGTCCTTAAGGAAACTTGTGGTCTTCCTGGTCCTTAAGTGCGGCCTTTTGACTGAATCCACATCTCACAGAGCAAATCCTTTTATTAAAAGGGGTGCAGTGGAGGGAAGATCAAGCTTTTCTTGCCACTTTTGGTGCTTGAAAAAGAACCATCCTAAAACCAGAAGGTCGCACCTCTGCGAGGGCCCCCTCCGTCTGCTGGCTCCTGTGCTACCACCTTCTTCCCATCAGGAGGACTCGTCTGTGCTACCATCTTCTTCCCATCAGGAGGACGAAGTCCCCCACTCACCTTAGCAGCCCATCTCCTGTGCCTCAGGAGGCAGAACTACTGAACCCTCCCGGGTGTGAACAGCCTCTCGCCTTGGCTGAGCTCAGAGCCAGGCCCTTGGACAGAGAGGAACTGTGCAGTCAGAGACTTCCATCAATCTTTAGAGCTTTCCAAGATTTGTCACACCTCACACCTCAGTATCTTGCCCTTTCTTGTCCCTCTGACTGGAACACGGTTCCCCTGGCTCTTTATGCAGTGCTTTCAATGTTTAGATTTAAATGTGTAGATTACTTCCCCACAAAGACTAGATGGGACACTCCCTAACCCAGCCCTGCCACCAGCACGCCCCACCCCCATCTCTATCCGACCCCCTCTATTTCTCTTTAGTGTTTACTGTGGCTTTATTATGACATTCAGGTGTCTTCCTGTTTATAGTCTATCTCTCCTGAAAAATGGGGACAAATGATTTTTTTCTTCTGCAATGTACACAATACTAATATGAAACCAATAGATAAACAACTACACCCCCACATGAGAGAAAAACAAAATTAAATTCAAGAGGGAGGGAGGGGAGAGAAGGGAAAAGGTAGAGGAGCAGAGAGAGGGCAAGTTCTTACCTGATGGGCACACCATAAGGGTGTACAGCACACCCCCTGGGTGCAGGGCTCAACTACAACCTGAACTTTACCTAACAAATACAAACAATGTGACCTAATCATTGGTACTCTCATATTAATCGGAAATTTAAAAAAAAAAGAAGGGGGACCCCATGAGAGCAACGAGTCTGTTTGTCCATCCATCTGCCTGCGACGCTGAGCAGAGTGGGGTCAGTGAAGACCTGTTGGCCAAACACATTAATTTGTTCTGTAGCATTGTTCTCAAGCCCTATTGTTTTCTACATATAAATCATCCACTAAAGATTTCTTCAGGCCTGAATATCTGGAAAAAGGTTTATCTTCTCCTGGGTCACTGATATATCATTGCCTTAGGAGAGGCTGGCACTCTGAATAGGACCTGTTTCCCACTTTAGTAGGAGCACAGTGACACTAAAGGGACATCTGGGGCTGACCTCCAGCAACTGACGGCTGGGCACCAAGCTGCACAAGCTGGATAGTTTTTTGGCTGCTTTCAGGCTCTGAACTGAGTCAAGACTTCCTTGGGAAGTAAAACCAGGCTAGAAGACTCTAGGGATGGGGCTAGGCTGGGTGGGCACAGGCATTTGTATATTTATCTTTCCACCAGTTTTATCTTGCATCCCTGCCCTCATTTTCTCTTTGCCCTGATTTTCCCTCATTTCTTGATTAGGAGAAAACAATTAAAAAATAAATCCTCCAGTTTCACATTAAGTATTTCTGTAAGCTGCCATTAATCCTTTTCTGGAAAGAGGCAGGGTATAAATAAATAAATATAAATAAATAAGCAAGCTTCGCCTTCCCCCAGGGTGCCCCATTCCAACTGGATTTAGGTCATCCACATGTCTATTTATGATCTATTTTCAAATTTCAGGATTCTGACTGTGTAAGCAGGAACCACAGAGCTGGCTCTGGAGCTGAAACACCTGCCAAAGCTGACACTCCACGGAGCACTGCCATTACTCCCTTACGTGCCCAGAGGGCCTCAGGGAAGATGCCGGCACATCCACAGGATGCAGGGGCCCTGTCAGCACTCAGGCCTGAGACAGAACTGGGAATCCAGAGCAATGAACGATCCAGAGTTGAATCTCTCCCTGGTCTCAGCTTGAATTTATAAAAATGGGGGGTTGGAACAAAAACCATCTCTCAGGGCAGAAAGTGGGTCTCAGAAAGCTCCTGGTGCAGTGCCCAGGGCAATGTATGGTTCCTGTTAGCAAACAACCCCTCAGGTTACACTGGCAGCTTCAGAGGATGCCTCCTGAGCTGTGATCTTGCGAACACCTTTGCCACAACAAAACAGCAAACACTCTCAGGTTTCAGAATGGCTTCAAACCTGCACATGGAATGGGACAGTCCCCCAGGCACCCACGGGATTTGTGGGGGCGTCTCCTGGTCAGGGTAGCAGAGCCCCAGAGCAGAAGGTGAGCAAGGGTCTAGACCCAAACCTCAGCCAGTCCTGAATGTCCCTGCACCATGGCAGAGTGATCTTGAAAAATACAAACCTGTGTTAAACACAAGTACAGTTTGCAGGAGTCTGGCTGATGAGATCTGGCGACCTTCTCCTTTCCCCCATGCTGAAAGGATTCAAGGCCTGTGCATGCCATTGCCCCCCTGCCATGCCTCCACTGTCCACATCTGCTCCTCCATCTGTAGGGAGCTCTCCCCCTTTTCTGACTCTGCTTCAGGCCTCCTTACTTTGTCCAGTCGCCCGATGTGCAATCTCCAGCCAGGCTGAGCCCACCACTCTGGACCCGCTAACCCATCACAGCATGTGAGTGACACTGAGCTGTCTACAGAAGGAGGTAAGCACTACCCTCCAGGCTCTGAACATCAGGGAAAGGCTGAGACTTCCTTTGTCCCCTGTCATTTCCTAGCACCTAACCCCATGACTGATAGATACCAGGAACTCCATAAATATAGACTGAGCAGAATGATTAAATGAGACGACATACAGTCTGCCAACCACCAGCAGTTTTTCACCAGGCAATTGTCCTCAGGGGACCTAACTCTATACCCAGGAGCCATTTCAGGCCTTGAAAAATGGAAACCGGAAGAAACAAACAAGGTCTGCACCTGTGAAGAGACCACAGGACAGGCAGATTGTGGGAACTGGGCAGAAAGAATGTTTGGTCACAGGAGCAGCACTGAGCAGAGGGGTTAGCGGACAGTGGGTTAAAGCCCCATCGGCATGGGGAATGAGGGCATGCTGAGGTCACTGGGTGGCGTGGGCCTGCCTTGAGTCAGACCAGAGGCTGCCTGGCAGGGGGTGGCCAGGCACCTGGTCCCACCAGCCTTCTGCCTCGGTCAGGGCACATGGGGATTATCACCATGCTATTCCGCAAGTAGCGGTCCTAGGCAGAGAATGGGATGTGACCACACCGGGCGGGGCTTCCCAGCTTGCCCTCTTCCTTCTCCTCCACCACCCCCTTCTTCATGAGCCTCCCACACCACCACAGCCAAGCCCTCAGCATGGGCTGCACGGAGCTCTCTGCCACCCAGACTCCTGCTCTCCCAGGACATTCACTTGCCACATCCCTGCTCTGTCCGAGGCAGAGAAGAGAAACTCACTGGGTTTTGGTCTTCATCTTCCTGAGGTCCTGGGGGTATCATTTCCTGTCCTCCACCTTAATCTGTTCCCCTCTAATGCTGCCTTTCCCAGAGGCAACGAGGGACCACCCCCCACCCAGAGATTCCAAACTCCAGTGAAGGAAGCACATCTGCAGGTGGGGGCTCCTGAGTGGTGCCCACCCCAGCTACTCAGGCACTGGGCAGAACACAAATGTCCCCTGATGACAGTGTTGTAGGAGCTCACAGAAGTGAGTAATACCCCAGAAGCTCCCCATATGTAAGGCAGAGACCATGGGGTGACCTCCAGCCACACCCAGCCCCTGAGTGACACCCAGGTGAAATGAAGGAGCAGAGGACAGAGAGTCCAAGTCTTGACATGAGGGATGAGGATCTAATAAGAATTTTCTAAAACTTTCCTTGGGTTTTGAATCCTGAAAATTATGCAGAGACAACATGAGTCAAACTTGGAGAGAGCCTCACCAGTCCCCTCACAGGTGCAGGGGGAACAGCTGGCTCCCACCCCGCCCCCAGTCCATCCGAATGGAAGCAACATTAAACATAGGAACAGAATTTCCCCCAAGAAGATGGTAAAGGAGAAGAAGAAGCCGGAGTAAGAAGGAAAGGAACAATCAGAAAAAGGAGGTAAAGCAAATATAAAATCCTTCAAAGGAATTATTGCTTAGGAGAGAGAAAAAAAAAAAAAAAAAAGATTAAGAGTTCAGACAAATATTCTTCCTAGTCTCAAAGAAGTAACAGATAACATGGCCTCTCAAAGGAAAAAGAAATCCAAGACAATATACAAGGGTTCAAAGAAGAGATTACAAAACGACAAAGATCAAATGCGAACAGTTGAGCTTGGAAAAGAGACAAAAGCCAGGGGACCCCGGGGTTGCATGCAGGAGTCACAGTGGGAGGGCCAGACAATGGTCCAGCAGCAACAAGAGGAAGGGGCCTGGGCAGGTGGAGCTGGCCCCCAAAGAACCCCGACCTTAGGCTCTGGACACCTAAGTACATTCATGAGCTGGGACACAACTTCAGTTCTCTCCCCAGGCGGGCCAGCCCAGCCAGCACACTCTTCCCAAGCCCTTCTTCCACAGGTCCAGAACAAGCATGCCTCAACTGCCAGTGCCAGTTGACACACAAAGCTCCCGAAGGCAGCAGCAGCCACAGCACAAGGAAACAAGCTGTAACTGTCAGCTCTGAAATGCAGACCGTGCTGTCCCCATCACTGGAGGATGCCACGGGACTTGGGGCCTCCCGTTCATCTTGCATTGATATTTCCACCAGTGGGGGGAGCCCTGGTGAGGTGCCTTTCAATACTTCTATTTTTTATTTATTTATTTTTTTTTATTAACAGTAAATCATAGCTGTGTACATTAATGCAATCATGGGGCACCATACATTGCTTTTATAAACAGTTTGACACACTTTCATTACACTTGTTAATAAAGCCTTCCTGGCATTTTCTTAGCTATTGTGTTAAGACAATTATATTCTACATTTACTAAGTTTCACATGTACCCTTGTAAGATGCACCACAGGTGTAATCCCACCAATCACCCTCCCTCTGCCCATCCTCCCCCCTCTCTCAAATCCCTCTCCCCATTCCCCATATTCTTAGGTTATAACTGGATTATAGCTTTCATATGAAAGCCAAAAATTAGTTTCATAGTAGGGCTGAGTACATTGGATACTTTTTCTTCCATTCTTGAGATACTTTACTAAGAAGAATATGTTCCAGCTCCATCCATGTAAACATGAAAGAGGTAAAGTCTCCATTTTCTTTAAGGCTGCATAATATTCCATGGTGTACATATACCACAATTTATTAATCCATTCATGGATTGATGGGCACTTGGGTTTTTCCTATGACTTAGCAATTGTGAATTAGGCTGCAATAAACATTCTGGTACAAATATCTTTCTTAAAATGTGATTTTTGGTCTTCTGGGTATATACCTAGTAGGGGAATTATAGGATTGA
>CAUYPK010170939.1:0-14932 GCA_963574355.1 Loris lydekkerianus
GCATGGATGTGGAGAAGAGGGAAGACTTCTACACTGCTGGTGGGGTTGCAAACTAATATAACCTTTCATGTGAAAGCCCTAAATTAGTTTCATAGTAGGGCTGAGTACATTGGGTACTTTTGTTCTTAACCCCTATGCTACTCAAGCCACCTTGTGGGCAAGAAGGATCTGATTTTTCTAAATGTCCTCATACACCTTCTGGCACGCCTTGCTTCCTCAAAAAGTCCTCAGACGCTGTGTCATTTTCTTTCTTCTTAAGAGTTTTTCATGAAATTTGAGGGCTACTGTTTTTATCTCACTTTTGAGAATATGTGCTTTTTCCAATATGTTGGAAAGAATGAAATGTATGTGTGTTCTAAGTATTTTTTTTTAAACAATAATGAGAGAACTTGTAGAAATGGGCCCTGGAGCCAGACAGATGTGGGCCTAAGTACCACTACTGCACCTTCTTGTGTGTCCTCCGGCACGTCGCTTGTCTTCCTTGGACCTCCACATCTGTGAAACATGCACAGTAATACCACTTCCCTAGCTTGGTGCGTGACAGACAGAAAAAGCTTAAAAAATATCAGTTTCTGTCCCTTTTCATTTCTGATTGAAGTTCTCATGAGCATATTTACTAAGTATTTGTTCAAAATATAAAATAGTTTCAACATTGAAATTTGAAGGAAGGCAATGTGATGAAAATGCTCTATTTTTCTGGTTTTCCTTCATTTTAATATGCATTTTCCCTTTTAAAGAAATAAAAACAGCAGTATTTCAGAGTCCCAACAAGCCCGGGCCTATTATTTATCTCTTATTTTTGGTGAAGGTTGAAAAGCATGAAGGCAAAGAAAGGTGGACTGTGAACACCATGAGGTGGAAGTCCTCTGCACGAGCGAGATGGCAGGACACTTCCCTATGTGTGTCTGGGGAGACTGCAGCATGGCTTTTCCATCCTCAGAGGGAAACAAGTGGCCTGTGTTCATCTGAGTATAGCAGTTCACTGACTTTTGGACTTTGTATTTTTATGTTATAAACATTTACTATTTTGAGCAATTTTATCGGTATTTGTTGTACAGTAGTCCACTCTTATCTGAAGTTTCACTTTCCATGATTTCAGTTACATGTCAGTAGAGGTTGGAAAAAATTACATACAGTAAGATATTGAAGGAAAGAGAGAAAGAAAGGCTCAGAGACCACGTTCACATAACTTCTATTGTAGCATATAGTTATGATTACTCTATTCTACTTTACTATGTTATTGCTGTTAATTGTTTTACTATATTATTGCTATTCCTAATTTATAAATTAAACTATATTATAGCTATGTATATATAGGAAAAAATAGTATGTATAGAGTTCAATACCATCCTAGGTTTCAGCAAGCGGTGAGCATATCCCTTGAGGAAAGTGGGATCTCCTGTAAGTGTTACAGTATGTATAGAGTTCAGTACTGCCCAAGGTTCAGCAGGCACTGAACATATCCTCTGAGGACAGGGGCAGGTGGCCTACTGTACGTGTTACAATATGTAGAGTTCAGTACCACCGAAGCAGGCACTGATCATACCCTCTGAGGACAGGGGGGTCTCCTGTAAGTGTTACAGTATGTATAGAATTCAGTACCACCCAAGGTTTCAGCATGCCCTGAACATATCCTCTGCAGACAGGGGCGGGTGGCCTACTGTAAGTGTTACAGTATGTATAGAGTTCAGTACCACCCAAGATTTCAGCAGGCACTGACCCCTCTGAGGACAGGGGGTCTCCTGTAAGTTTTCTGTTGTTCACATGGGCTCATTAAATGAAAAGTGCTCATGACTCATAGTCTGGGAGATTAGATCCATCAGCACCAATCCAGTGATGTGACAAGCATCTTCTCTCAGTAACGGTAAGCACAAAATATCTATACTATTCTTGTCTAGAACCACTGGTGAGGCAGGTATGGCATGGCACAGTCATCAGAGTATGCCATTTAATCTCTCCATAAATGACAGGAGTGGGGCATTGGTCAGGTGGGATGTCTACATCCTGGCCTCTGGCCAGATCAGAGCACACTCAAGGATGTCTATGGCCTTGAATGAAAGATTTCACCCAACTGCAAATCCTTGACATTAGTAACTGCAAGCTGAAAGGAGGCATGTGTCCAAGATCCAGTGGTCTTTCCCCTTTCAGGTTTTAAATTATTTATGGATGTGAATAGTAGTAAAAGCTTTGGTTTAGGTATATTTATTGTACAGCATTGGTTCCCAAACCTTGCTAGTCTTCATGACTACCAGCTTCATAGGTGGCAGGCATCATGGGTTCCAACTGAGTTAACTTGAAATGAAATCCAGGGGTCTTGACTTTTCAAAAGCTTCTTCTTGAGTGTTTCAGTATAGATAAAAGCTATCTTTCCTACAACTCACTGCGTCTACTCCTTTACTTCTGAATATCTCTCTCCATCCACCTTTTCCTCCTCCCTCTTCCCCTCTCTCTCTCCAGGGTCAGGCACACATAACCTAATGTTTCTTCATAGAATGTTGTTTTATACAAATTATTGGGTTTCTGTGGGTTCTGACGTGGAAGAAGGAAGTCAAACAATGATCACTAACAAAGATAGCCCTTATTCAGGGACATTAAGTAAGTCCAGTTTATCTGAGCAGTAACTGGACTCCATGTCCAAAGCTACATTCACTCTACTTGACTATAGTGGTCAAAGACAACAGAATCTGCTATAGTTAGTAGTGTAAGTAAACTAAGATTTGATGCCAAGAACTAGGTACTTCTGAATGGTTGGGCAAGCTGGAACAGAAGACCATCCTTCCAGAGACAACTGTAAGCTTTTGCTGCCATGCTCAAAAAAGCAGCATGGCCTCTGTACAAAGCTGATGATGAGGAAGCTGTTGCTACTTCAGTTAACTGCAGATTCCTGCTTCCTCTGCTGCTCCCAGGAAAGCATCAGTGGCTGTTAAGTCAGGAAAAACCTAACTCAGAAACCACACTCTCCCTGGAAGAAAGTAGGGTGCTCCACTCAGTTTTTCTCTTCATGTCACTTTCCATTCTTTTTTGGCACCCTCTTGTATAAGTATATATGTGTATGTATGTTCTGTTAATGCAATGATCCCCAAATAGCACATACACTATAATTATTATTGGTGTTAATAATGATCATTTGGAGTCCTATCAGATTCTAGAGTGCCCTAATAATTACAATATCATAGATGCCATTTAATGAGCCCTTCCTTATTTTGTGCCAGGAATCATGTTTTTAATATGTTTTCTTATGCGTAATTTTTCAATTTTTTGAGAATTTTATGTAAAATGCTTGCAATTTTATCATCATTATCATCACATATTAACAAAACCCTAACTGAATCTAAGAGAGATTAAGTAGGTTGCCCAATGATCCATTGCTAGCAAGTGATGCAGTCAGATCTTGGATCTAGGACTGAAATCATTCAACACAATTAATATTAGAGTAACTTTAGTGTTGGTGATTTATTTTAATCTAAAACCAGATGGTGTAATTTTTTTCTTGCTCTGTCTCTTCCTGCTACATATGTGTGTATGAGCTCAGTTTTGGACTGGTTGGGTTTGAAGTCCTGTGGGGCACCCTTTTATCTTCTCATCTTTATTTAGGATAAAATTTAAGATAAGAAGTTTATTTCATTTATAGCTTTCTACTTGTGTCTAAATGGTAAATAGTAAAGGAGAATGTCTGGTTCACAGCTCATCAAAAACTCGAATGCTGTTGTGATACTTCACCATCTGGGGGTCAGGAAGTCCAGGGAGCCATCTGGGCACCGATTAGGCAGACCGTGTTAGTGGGGTACCTTCTCTCTTAGGTGAAGATTCTGTTATGACTTGGCCACCAGCCATTTCCAAATATTGCTAGTTAGCTATTGTATTTAAGTAAAATTCTCAGTTCATTCTCTAACTCATGCAAATCTTGGCATACTTAAGAATTTTGCACATCCCTGCACTCTGCTGTCAGAGGTTCTGATTCTGTACTAATCCACTGAAAATAATTTCCACTGAAGCCATTATGAGCCTTGTAGTTATTATATTCAATAGCATTTTGGACTCTTGACTATTCTAAATTCTGTCCTCCCATGACAGCTAGAAGTGCACACTCGTAGTTTTCCTTTTGCCTCCTTAATCTCTTTTTTCAGGCACCTCCTTAAAAGTTCCTCTTGCTTGGTCAGTTCTTATAATGTAAAAACTTCTGAGGGTTCCGTCTTTATCTTCTTGTGTTCAATGAGGAATTCTTGGCAATGTAACTTCCCCTTCCTACCTGTAGCCTAAGAAAGGGGAATATTTAAGTGGAGTCAAGAGAAATGGCATGTATTATTAATAGTTCTCAGTGCAGGGGATTCTCTGTGTCTGTCCCTTGATTATCACCCTTATTCAGTCTCTTTCTTCCTTCCATGTAACTGGGAGTAATATGAGTTTGGGGCCATTTTACAGAGAAAATATTATCTGCCCAATGCCAGAAATACTATCTTGAGAATATGATGATGCCTGAATTGGTCAGTCTGTACTCCCCATGGAGAAAAACTTTTGCTTTTTCCTTTGAATTATTTAGTTTACCTCCCCTTGGTCACAGTTTTCCTTGACCTTGGAGTAGTAAGAGGCAGAGGACTAAGAATTGTGTTTCATGTTAGGGCAAAGGGACTAAGCTGCCTTCTGATCTTCCTCCAAGGAAGAAAGATGTAGATCCTTGATAGCTGCCTCTGGTAGTAGCAAATGGAGCAGGGAGAGCCTCATCTTACTCTCCAATGTATTTTTAAAGAGGGGTTAAGGTCTAGTGATGAAATATGACAGTGGCCCAATTTCTGTTCTTGATCTATAAGCACGCTTTCCCTTCGAGAGTTTGTAATGGGAGTTTGAAGCTGAAGGATTAGGTTTGGAAACAATATGGCAAGAAAGAATTTAGGATTTTGTTTTCCAAAAAGCTCTTAATAGATTTCCACCATAGTCACTGCTTACAAGATCTAATTATCATTCTACATCTTCTTCTGTTTCAAAGTAGAGCTCGGTTACCACGTATGTGCTGGCTTTTCCATATTCTTGTCTTCGGTCTAGTGAGTATGCTATATTGTACATACAAATATAGTCACCTATCTTCTGGAAACTCTTCCATGGATGCCCAGAGGTTCTCAAACATATCCCAGAGTAACTCATAATCTTTCCTTCTCCTACCTGCTGAACCTGCTCTTTCTCCTCTATCTGAGCAACAACAGGCATTCAAATCAGAAACAAAGAGGCCACCCTCGACCTGGCTCTCTACTGGCCTCCATGTTCAACCTCCCATTAAATTCCACAGAAAGAACTTTTAAATGCACTTTTTTGCATTTGTCCTCCCTTCTTCACTCTCACAGTCACTGCTTTGACCTTTAGCATCTCTCACATTTTTATAGCAATAGCATCTAAAAGATGTCCCCACTTTCTGTCACTCCCTTAAAACCTCTGGGTACGTGGGACACAGTACCAGCCTTCAGTCTTCCAGAACAATGTCCAAAGCCCTCACCTTCCCCCCTGTAATCAGCATGCCCCTTCCCTGTCCTCTTGCTGCCTGTGCTGTGTTCGCACTGGACAGCATCTGATCCCAAAGTGTGTGCTGTCCGTCCCCCTTGCAGGGATGACCATCCATCCGCTCCCTTGATCCAGGTCTCCTCACTGTAGGGATGCTGCTTGGGAGCCACTTCCTCCTCTCTCTCAGGCTACTCTGCGTGGAGACTTGTTTGGTCTATATTATCCCACGGCACTGTTGGCTTCTGTCAGTTCTTGCTTTATCACGTTATAATTTTCCCTTTGCTTGCCTGTTTTTTCATGTGATTTCTGTAAGATTAAGAGAGAGGTCTTTTTCATCTTTGTGTAAGCCCAGCCAAGCACATAGCCCAACACTTACTAAGCACAATTTATGTAGTTTGAATCAATGAATGATATATTTATCCAGAAAGAAAAAACATGTGTGCCACCCTTCAGAATATGTAAGCTCTAAACAAGTTAGTTTGCCATTTGAAATGAGAGAATCTCTCAGAGAGAGAGAGAGAGTAAGTAATAAGCCAAGAGCAGAGGGCAGATGCTTTCTCTCTGATAGTGGTTAGAGCGTCAGGGGGAGGATCACACAGGGGACCTTGAAGGACAGTCTTGCAAGCAGACTCTGAGCTTTCCAGGCAGGAGAGAGAGAGAGGGACTCAAGCTGTAGGTGTAAGAAATGGTGTTTGTGGACCTTGAGTCATATTGCTGGAATAGGGAGTGGGACCCTGGCAAGAGGATGTCAGTTTTGAAGGATATTTTAGAGGGAGAATGTGTTCTCCAGTGTCACATTCTCTGTTAGTAACTGAGTTGAGAAGGAAGTTATTTTGTTTGAGAAGGAAGTAGGGAAAGTTATTAGAGTTCAAGATTGTCTCATATGTCAGACTTTGTATCAAGAAATATCAATTTTGTGGATCTTTATTATAGATTTTACCCATATGTTCAATTGGCATTATGTGTCAAAATATCAAGGGAAGATAATGTCCGTGACCCAGATCTGTCAATCCACAAGAGCAGCTCCATTTCGTGACCTGCAGAGTGGGAATGAGAAGCTACAGAGTTTGAGAAGAAACATACTGAATGTTTGAAGCCAATTTTGTGGGAGAAATCAAAACTCAGCACTTCTGAAGTGGAAGGTCCCAGCCATAGCCTGCCTACAGAGCCTCTGAGTTCTGAAGAGGAAGGTCCCGAGGAGAGCCTGCCCGCACCTCCCCTGACTTCTGAGGAGGAAGGTCCCGGGGAGAGCCTGCCCGCATGGCCCCTTACTTTTGACTTCCTGCTTCATGGAACACCCCTTACCTCCAACTCAACTATCCAGAGCAGTCCTGTGCCTTGTGCTCACTTCTGCCTCCTCCCTTTATGCTGCAGGGAAACCCTCTTTTCTGAACACTCCTCACTTTGTCTGCTATTACCTCTTCAGTGGCTGTTCCTTAGCCTAAACTCGGAGTCCTTTAATATGTGTATCAGCCACATATCTAGTCACACCAGAGAAGGAAGCCGGGTGCCCTGTTGAGTGTTGGCTCTCTGAAGTGGAGTGTTTTTAGTTGACACTATACAATTCTTGCTACCTGATCACAGCTGCCTGACTCTGGATCTGAGAATAGAGATACTACTTTGAAAGGAAGCATAACCACAAAAGAACAAACAGAGACTAGGCAGAGTAGATCCTCTTTTTGTAATACCATTCGTGATACACGTTCTGCAGTTCTGCATGTGCACGGCTGGAACGTTGGAATGTAGGTGCTGCCTTTCTCTGTTCTCAGTTCCTGCCTTAGCCAATGGAGAAGAGCTCTTATGACAGGAACACAGTAAATGTTGGAAAAACAAAGACACAAAATTATTTTCTGACTACCCTGTGCCAAGAACTTTCTGAGTCCTCATGATAGAAAGATAATAATATAAGTCCTGTCCCCAAAGGAGGCTATCAGTCTGGTAGAAAAAGTAAATTTTTAACAAATACCTGAAAAGTTGTCTAATAAAGTATTCAGAAGATTCTGAGCTCACAGGGTGGGAATTGATTAACTATGTGTTCTCTGAGTGTGTGTGTGTGTATACACACATAGAGACTCATTAGTTTCAAACAAAAATCATATGATATACATATGAATATTTCTGTGTATAGATTAGAAACTTGAGGCTCAGAATGGTTGTGTTCATCTCACCAAGTTCTGCAGTAAGTGGTTAACTTGCCACTCATACCCAAATCTGTTTGTTTCTAAAGTTCAGAGTTATTTAACTTCACTCTAGTGCCTCCTGTCTCCATAATCCTGTGTTCTAGAATGATTGAAAATAACTGTATGAACACAGCATTTGTCATCATAAGCATTTTGTTGTGGCTTCCATGTATTGCACAGCTGTACTTTGGAGGATTCTGGGCTTCTTTCAGCATTATTTCTATGTAATAGGAAACCATTTGGTCTAAAAGATGTATACTTAATAATACCCTCTCTTTCCAACTTTGGCTATATATGTATGATTATGGATTTTGGATATAGTTTGTATCCTGGAGGAGAGTTAAAATTACTGTATGCTATTTGTTGTCCCTGTCACTAGCTATTTTGATTTAGCTTTATAAGTCAATAAATTCAACATTTAATGGTTTTTACTCATCAAAGAACTAAATCAGCAGTTTCCCTACAAGTTGACTAAAGATAGTCCTTTCATGATCTGAAACACCTTGCCTGGATTCACTCTGGATAACCATGGTGGAGATGAAGTGATTTGTTTTTAGATCTTTATATTTGTAATCAAGAAGGTAATACCATAGACTTCTTAGATCAGATCTTTCCTGCAAGTATCTGTTTCTCCTGAGACATAATCATAATTCCATCCCAAAAGCTGGAGTAAAACATAAGAAAAAAAATATAGCTAGAAGATCACTGAGTTGAGAGTCCCTTGATCATGGACAGGCTCCTATTTCTTGTAGAAAAATAGAGGTATACCTAATGGCTGCATGGATTGGGACTTTCTCTTTTAAGAACATGGAGTCATTCCCAACACTTGCACCCAATTTTGGCTTTTAATCCTGCCTGGTTTTTTGAAGTTACTTGTGTCTTTCTTTGGATGCTGACCTTAATCCCTGCAGCGACTCCCAGGCTCACATCCCTTCTAGTAACTATCACTGGAATGCCAAGTTCCTGGGAACAAGGCTCCCTTCACCACAGGATCCCTGGGGCTGAGAATGGTGTCTTATGATACTATGTACACCGTCAATATGTGTGCAGTGAACTTGACACTGCTATGTACTCAGGAGAACTCATTCTTGCCTGATAAATATTTTCCTCCTGGGATGGAAATCCTGCTTGATTCCCACCTGCTGTCAGCGGCGTAGTGAACCTTGATCTGCTCTTATTCTGGCCTTTTGCTGGAAAATAAGAATTATTCCCTTATACACTGAGCCTGGCATGTAGTATAGTTAGTAAATGCCAAACCTTCCCAACTGAATCTCCTGCCTCTGGGTCTCCTCCTAGGTTTGTGATTGCCACAAGTGTCACGGGTCAGCATCTGTTTGTCTGCACTTCACTTCCCATTTGCTAGTCAGACTCATGCAGCACAAAGACAATCTAGACCACGGGTCCTCAAACTACGGTCTGCAGCCACATGTGGCCTGCCGAGGACATTTATCCGGCTATGTGTTTTTGCCACAGCTGCCTGTCCTGCTGAGTAGCCGACTTTTCCTGGGCTGCAGTGCATATGTGTGGAATGTGTGGCAACTCTCCGACTCCGTTCCTTCTCTCTGTCTCTCCCTGCTGGGTGTTATTGCCATCCTGCTTAGCAACCCACTGTCTGGGCAGCAGTGCGCATGTGTGGAATGTGCCCCCTGCTCTCCAATTCCCCTCCTACTCTCCAACTCCCTCCTTCTCTCTGTCTCTCCATGCCCCTCCTTCTCTCTGTCTCTGGACTCCTCATCTCAGTCTCTGGAGTAATTGGAGGAGTCACCAGGTTGCCTGTGCAGGGCCTGCTGCTGCCTAACAACTGAGGTAAGAACAAGTTAGGATTTTTTTTTTTTGAAGTTAGGAGGTCTTTTTTTTTTTTGCAGTTAGTAGGGCCTTTTTTTTGCAGTTAAGGGGGGCCTTTTTTCTGAAGTTAGGAGGTCTTTTCTTTTTTTGCAGATGGGGGCACTTTTGTTGAAGTTAGAAAAACCTTTTTTTTTTAAGTTAGGAAAGCTTTTTTTTAAGTTGGTTAGTTGGTTGGAGGTAGTTTCTAGGGAGGTTGCGTCACAGTGCTAATGCAAATTATCAGTGCTCAGAGGTAATGCAAATGGTCAGAGCTCAGAGGTAATGCAAATAGTCAGTGCTCAGTGGTTATGATAATTGAAAGTACTCAGTGTTAATGCAAATTGTTAGCACTCAGTATTAATGCAAATTGTCAGCAGTGTTATCACAAATGGTCAGTGGTTAGTGTTAATGCAAATGGTCAGTGCTCAGTGTTATCGCATGGGGGCCCAAAACTGGTAATCTGCCTAGGGCCCCATGGGAACTTAATCTAGCTCTGCAGACAGCAAGGAGTAGGAAACCCAATTTAATTGCCAGTAAGTGCATTTATGTTCTGATTGCTATTAGTTGTGTATGATGTTGTATGTTGTGTGTTGTGTAAGCCCTGGTTCACACTGTTGCAATCTCTGAGCAGTGCGAGTTCAGCCATATGTTTGTATGGCTGAACTCATGTTAGATTCAGAAGAAAAAAGGCATATATGCCTTCTTTTTTCTTGCCGTGGAATCTGATCGCATGGGTCATCTCACCCATGCGATCAGATTCCTGTGTGAGTTCACAGATTGTAGTGCGGTTCGCACAGGGTAGTGTGAACTGGAAAGCTGGTGGAGGAACTGGCTCTGTAATTTTGCCTGTTCCCACAACACACCAGTGTGAGCCTGAGATAAAAGCGAAGTTCCACCATATGGGCACTGGTGAGGCTGAAATGATGTGGACTGGCAAGACTGCATTGATGGACACTGATCAGACTGCATTGATGGGCAGTACAGTCTATATGTCTCTGTGTGGGCAAAGTTATTGCTGGTATATCATTTTTGGAGTGCTATATCTATATTGGTATTTTACTGATAGCAATTTGGAATCCCTAGGAAACAATGATATCAAGAAAGAGAAAAATTGACCTGGAGTGTAGGATTTTCAAAGAACAGTGGACTTATGATTACTTTTTCATGCAGTACAAGGAAGGAGCTGTGTGTTTGATATGCCAGAATACAGCGTCTGTGTTCAAAGAATACAATTTGCATCAACATTATCAAATGCAACATAAAGATAAATATGATAGTTTAGTCGGAGAAGTGAGAAAAGATAAAATATTAATACTGAAATATACATTGACAACTCAGCAGAATACTTTTGTGAAGCAGAAGCAGCTAAATACTTCATCACTGTGAGCAATTTTTCAAGTTGCCAAGATAATAGCATGCACTGGCAGACCATTCGTGGAGGGAGAATTTCTTAAAGAATGCCTTCTTTCTGTTGCCAAAGAGATGTGTCCAGAGAAGGCTGATTTATTTAGTACAGTGAGTCTTTCAGGACCCTCAATTACACGAAGGATCGAAGAAATGGGAGACAATTTGCATCAGCATTTGCAAAACTCTGCAAAAATTCTTGCCTATTTTTCCTTGGCACTTGACGCAAGTAATAATGTTTGTGATTCTGCACAACTTCTAATTTTTATTCGTGGTATGAATGACTATTTCAAAGTCACGGAAGAGCTTGCTGCACTGCAAAGCATCTAAGGAACAACTATAGGAGAGGATATTTATGAGAAGGTTTGCCAAACTGTGAATAGTTTGGAGCTGGACGGGGCAAAACTAGCCAGTGTGACAACTGATGGTGCTCCTAGCATGGTGGGGTCTAAGAAAAGAGTAATTGCTCACATTAACCAAGAGATGGATAAACATAACCATTCTCATCCAATAGCCATACACTGCCTCATCCACCAACAAGTGCTGTGTAGTAAATCACTGAAGTGGGACTCTGTTATCAAAACTGTAGTATCTTGTGTTAACTTCATTAGAGGTAATACACTAAACCACAGACAATTTCAGGAATGTCTGTCTGAGCTAAATGTTGCCTGTGATGTTCCATACCACACAGAAATCCGTTTGCTGAGTTGAGGGAGAGTTTTGAAACATTTCTATGACTTACTTCCACAGATTACAGCTTTTCTGCTTTGAAAAAAACAAGTACCAGAGCTCAATGATGCAGGATTGAAATGGCATCTTGCCTTTCTGACAGATGTAACAGAGCTACTCAACAATTTCAATGTGCAACTTCAAGGAAAGGGGAAGCTCATCTGTGATATGCAATCACATGTGAAAGCATTTGAAGTAAAATTAGGCCTCCTCATCAAACAAGTGAAGGAGGAAAATTTCTGCCCATCTTCTCACAACTCAAAATCTGTTAGCAGAAAATCCATTGGTTGCATTCCCAAATAAGACATATGTGGATTCACTGGAAAAGTTGCAAAAGGAGTTCCAATTTAGATTTAAAGAGCTTCATCTCCATGAACAGGTTATACAGCTTTTCTGTAACCCATTTTCTATTGACATTGAAAATGTAGATACAACTTACCAAATGGAACTGGCTGAACTGCAGAATTAAGCAGCCTTCCTAATTTCTATGCATCTCTCCCCTCTGAGACATATTCTAATCTCAGGAACCATGTACTCAAAATGGCAACCATCTTTCGTAGAACTTGTGTCTGTGAACAAACTTTTTCCAGAATGAAACATCTGAAATCTCCAACCAGATCTAGACTAATGGATGCACACTTGCATCACTTGTTACAACTAGCAGTGACAAATACAGAACTGAACAATGACCATCTCATTAGCCAAAAGCAGGTCCATAGTTCCATTGAAATACTGGTAAGTTTGTTGATTTAACTTTACTTGTTCTTCATTTTAAATATTGTATTTTTTTCCATTTTGTTTTTTTTACTTCAAAATAAGATATGTGCGGTGTGCATAGGAATTTGTTCACAGTTTTTAAAAAAAAAAAAAAAAAAAAAAAAAACAATCTGAAGGACAGTGAACTGGCCTCCTGTTTAAAAAGTTTGAGGACCCCTGCTATAAATGATGTCATTTTTAAAGTGAAAGTTTTTCTCTGATACAGAAGCTTTTTCATTGATCTTACTTCCATTAATTTATCATATTGATTTTAAAAAAAATTTTGAGACACTATTTTTGTTGCCCTCGGTAGAGTGTCATGGCATCATAGCACACAGCAACCTCAAACTCTTGGGCTCAAGTGATCCTCTCACCTAAGCCTCCCAAGTAGCTGGGATTATAGGTGCCCACCACAATGCCTGGCTAGTTTTTCTATTTTTAGTAGCAACAAGGGTCTCACACTCTTGCTCAAGCTGGTCTCAGGCTCTTGAGTTCAAGTAATCCAGCTTCCTCACCCTCCTAGAGTGCTAGGATTACAGGCATGTACCATTGTGCCTGGCCTATTGATTTAAAATATTAATAGTGAATTTAGTTTATTCCTCAAATTCAGTTGGTCTTGTCTTTTTGTGTTCCACAATTCAACTTCCTAACATTTTTGCTTAGGATTCTTTTAATCAATTGTTAGTTAAGACATGAATATATTAATTCTTCTTTATCAGGTCTTGATAACAAATCATGCTGATCTTATAAAACAAAAGTCTTTTTCTGGTCTGTGAATAGTTTGTGTATTAATGGTGTTACTTCTTTGTTACGGAGTAATTCATTGCTAATGCCATCTGGGCCTGGAGTTAACCTCATAGTAAAGGTTTCCAATTCTAACTTAGTATTTTCTTCTAATTATTTTTTTGAGACAGAATCTTACCCTTGCTGCAGTGCCATGGCCTCAGCCTAACCTACAACCACCTCAAACTCCTGGGCTCAAACAATCTGCTTCTTTCAGCCTTCTGAATAGCTGAGACTACAGGCCACCAGAATCAGCTAATTTTTCTCTTTTTAATAGAGACAGGGTCTTGGAATGCTGATACTGGTCTTAAATTCCACAGCTCAAGTAATCCTCTCACCTTGGCCTTTCAGAGTACTAGGATTATAGTTGTGAGCCATCACACCCAGCCATGACTACATTTTAAAATTATACCTTTCGGCTGGGCGCCTGTGGCTCAAGCGGCTAAGGCACCAGCCACATACACCTGAGCTGGTAGGTTTGAATCCATCCCCAGCCCGCCAAGCAACAATGACGCCTGCAACCAAAAAAAATAGCTGGGTGTTCTGGCAGGCACCTGTAGTCCCAGCTACTTGGGAGGCTGAGGCAAGAGAATCACTTAAGCCCAGGAGTTGGAGGTTGCTGTGAGCTGTGATGCCACAGCACTCTACCCAGGGTGACAGCTTGAGGCTCTGTCTCACAAAAAAAAAAAAAAAAATTAGTAGTTTTAAATATTTTGAAACCAGTATTTCTAGAGCTACAAATTTTAGCCATATACAAACTTCCCATAATTAAAGATAACTATTTAGATCATACACTTTGTGAAGTTCATATTTTCAATTAAATCAATGCTTATAGTTAATATTCTCTAGACAGGGTGAGTAACAAGACTCCATTATCTTTTGTAACCAATATTTTGTTTTTCCTGCTGTGATGAAATCTAATATTTCTATAAACCTAATCTTCACTTTTTTTTTTAATTGACCAGAACTATCATATATCAACATTTCCTCCCTTCTATACTCCTTCAAAATCTAGTTTAAAGATCATCTCTTGGCAGCGCCGGTAGCTTAGTGGGTAGTGCACCGACCACATGCATTGGGGCTGGTGGGTTCTAACCCAACCCCGGCCTGCTAAAAACAAAAACATAGCTGGTCATGTGGCGGGCACTGTAGTCCCAGCTACTCGGGAGGCTGTGGCAAGAGAATCGCTTAAGGGCAAGAGTTTGAGGTTGCTGTGAGCTGTGACGCCATAGCACTCTACCTAGAATAACATAGTGAGACTCTGTCTCAAAAAAAAAAAAAAAAAAGATATTCATAACAATGAACTTCTAGTAAAAGTGGTCTTTTTTTTTTTTTTAGAAAGTCCCACTTTGTTACCCTCGGTATAGTGCGGTGGTGTCATAGCTCACAACAAACTCAAACTCTTGGGCTCAAGTCATCTTCTTGCCTCAGCCTTCCTAGTAGCCGGGACTACAGGCGTCCGCCACAATGCCTCACTAGTTTTAGAGACAAGGTCTCACTCTTGCTCAGACTGGCCTTGAACTCCTGAGCTCAAGCAAATCTGTTGCCTCGGCCTCCCAAGTGCCGAAATTACAAGCGTGAGCCACAGCACCCAATTTGGTTAAAGTACTCTTTCCTCATTAAATCACAGCATCACGACAGGGGTAAACTCAATAGAGGAACAACATTGTAGCACATTACTCAGCATTTTATATTAACCCTGATGGTCTATTATCTACTTCATGATTATATGTACCAAGGACACCTGGCGGAATTCAGTTAACGGT
>CAUYPK010170942.1:0-21748 GCA_963574355.1 Loris lydekkerianus
CAACTGCGGTGCATCTTACAAGGGTACATGTGAAACTTAGTAAATGTAGAATATAATTGTCTTAATGCAACAACTAAGAAAATGCCAGGAAGGCTATGTTAACCAGTGTGATGAAAATGTGTCAAACTGTTTATAAAACCAGTGTATGGTGCCCCATGATGGCATTAATGTACACAGCTATGATTTAATATTAATAAAAAAAAAAAAACACATGCAGAGACAGAGATTTCAATGTCATAGATTTCCTGTAACACTGGGGCTTACTTACTGCTTTCTTTAAAAAAATATAGAACGCTGGAAGCAAAACTACAATCTCAAGTAGTAGGTATGGCAGGGAAAGGAGGGATTTGAGAAAATTTTGAAAAGACCTTGCAAAGTTCTAACTAATTAAACACCCCTGAGGCTCATTTTACCTCTTCCAACAGGGTTATGGAGGTCAAGGTGCTTGGCAAAAATGTTCAGTGGTAGTTATTTGTGCTGGCCAAGGCGAAATCAACAACTAATTCAGTGTTTGAGAGCCATCGTCAGGCACTTTCTTTGTTTTTAAAGTAAAATTAACCCACATGAGCCCAATTTGAAATGATATAAACAAACTCCTCTTAAAGTAAATACCTGGACATGGACCCATGAAGATCATAAACAGAATATCATATAAATGGTAAAGAATGACACAGGGTTTATTTTCACGCACCAATTGCAGATCTACAGGGTAAAAGCCCACACAGTGAAGGTTTCAATCCTACTGCCTTAAAATGGATGAATCATATCCGAGTGGGTGATTTTTTACACTTGAATAAAGTCCTGTCCTTGATGGAAATAGCTCATGGATCTTCTCATTTTGAGGGGTCATCTACTTAGTTCAAAGTCCTTGGATCACAAACATTGCAGTTTGGTGTATTACAGAAAATCTCGTTTGCCTCTCCCACCCTCTTGGTAATGAATCTGAGTACCCGGTATTTATCACTTAATATCAAAGTTCAACCACATTTTTCAACTCCATAGCTAAATACAGGTTGAGGGCCTGGTAAGGTGGCTCACGCCTGTAATTCTAGAATTCTGAGAGGCTGAGGCAGGCAGCCTGGGAGTTCAAGACCAGCCTGAGTAAGAGCGAGAACCTGTCTCCACTAAAGGTAGAAAAACTAGCCAGGCATGGTGGCATATGCCTAAAGTCCTAGCTACTAGGGAGGCTGAGGCAAGAGGATTGCTTGAGTTTGAGGTTGCTGTGAGCTATGAAGCCACAGCATCACTAGCCTGGGGCTATAGACTGAGACTCTGTCTCAAAAATAAATAAATACAGGTAGAGTATTTCTAATCTGAAAATTCAAAATCAAAAATTCTAAACTTTTTATGCATAGACATGATACCACAAATGGAAAATTCCACACCTAATCTCATGTGATGGGTTGCAGTCAAAATTTTGTTTTAGGCTGAGCGTGGTAGCTCTTTTCCTATAATCCTAGCACTCTGGGAGGCCGAGGCAGGTGGATTGCTTGAGCTCAGGAGTTCTGTACCCACAAGAGTGAGGCCCTGTCACTACTAAAAACAAAAAAACTGGCCAGGCATTGTGGTGGGTAGCTATAGTCCCAGCTACTCTGGGAGCTGTAGCAAGAGGACTGCTCAAGCCTAATAGTTTGAGGTGGCTATGAGCTATGACGCCAGGCACAGAGTGAGACTCTGTCTCTCAAATAAATAAATAAATAAAACCACAACTTTGTTTTATATACAAAATTATTATAAATATTGTATAATTGTTAGGCAATAATTCATAATTATTTTTATATTTTAAAAAATTAATATGTTTAATTATATTAAAAATATAATTAATATATTTTAAAATATTAATATAATTAGTTAAAATATATTTTAATTAATTATAATTTATAATTATTTTTAGGCAATGTGTTTAAGGTATATATGAAACATAAATCAATTTCATATATTAGACTTGGGCCTAGTTCCCAAAACATTGCATGCAAGTATAAATATATGCAAATATTCTAAAATCTGAAAAAAATCAAAATCCAAAAACACTCTGGTCCCAAGCATTTTGGAAAGGGATACTCACAGTGTACTAGCCAAGAGGAAATCTCTAATAAGTTGCTTCCGTACGATTATTTCAGGAGACAGTTCTAAATGCTTTTTTTTTTTTTTTGATAATTTATATAGATTCCACATATTCAACAGTAGTAAACAAATTCACATGTTAAAAAGGAACTATCTGTTTTGAACTTTAATGCTCTTTCAAGTTTTGAAACAAAAGAATTCCTCCTCTAAGTCTCCTTAAGTCTTAAGCTACAAATTCAAATATAAGGTTAAATGGCTGTGCTGGGCTTTAACCCCGGGACACTGTCTCTTGGATAAATGAATAATCCCTTCATCTCACTCTTTTGTTCAATAGCTGCCAGAAGTGACCTAAATCAATGCTTGTGTGTTTCAGCCACTGGAACTGGGCAAGTATCTTATCCAATAATTTATATTGCAGGCAGATATTATTTGAATTCACTGGGTCAAACAATTCTCAGGGGTTTCTGGTTCTCTCATTTTCTGAAAACTGAAATTTCTAACAGAAAGAAATCCCAAACTTGGGCCTTAGACCTTAGATATTCAAAACTCTAAAAGAAAGGATATGATTGGCAAAAGACTTTCAATTACACAATGATCTGCAGATATTCACAATTGCTTTTGCTTGCTTATACAATCATGGAGAAGATGAATCATCTCCAGGGAATGCAGAGGTTTCTCTAACTTTGCTTAACAGTTTTAATGACAGTGGATTTCATGATAGTGGATAGTGAAAATAAATTAGATGGCTTAAGTTTACTACCTATATACAGACACTTCCGAAATCTTTACTCCAACTTTGGATTCTTCTACTGTTGAAAAGAATCATAGAGATGTTCTCAATTTATCTCAAATCCTGTGTTCCCAGTATTGGCATTAGAACTACTCATTTTCTAACATTACTGCAGAGAGTCTTCCAGGTTATTCCTGCAGTCTTCTTAAAAGAAGGCCCAACTTCACAAGAAATTCTCATGTTATGTTCCAGATTAGGGACAATGTTTACCTTTGTTTAGCCCTGATGATCTCCACTCCTCTGACTTCTTCCATCCATTCTCCATACAACACCAATCATGATCCTCAAACTCAATTCCATGAAGCCCTGAGGCTTCTTGGAATGTACTTCCTTCAATTAGAGCAATTAAGTATTGAGCATTTTTTTTGTAAAATTTCATGTTAAAAAAAAAAAATACAAAATTCCCAGTAGTGGGATTTCAGGCCTACTTTTAGTTCTTTGAGGTACCTCCAAACAATTTTCCACAGAGGCTGTAGTAGTTTTGACAGAGTATAGGAGTTCCTTTCTCTCTGTATCCATGCCAGCACTTGTTGCTGTGGGACTTTTTGATACAAACCATTCTCACTGGGGTTAGGGGGTATCTCTTTGTAGTTTTTGATTTGCTTTTCCCTGATGATTAGTGATGTGGAGCATTTTTTTCACATATTTATTGGCCTCTAGTCTATTGTTTCTTGAAAAGCTTCTGTTCATGTCTTGTGGGGCTTTTTAGTTATTTATTTATTTTTGAGACAGAATCTCACTTTGTTGCCCTTGGTAGAGTGCACGGCATCATAGCTCAAACTCCTGGGCTTAAGCAATTCTCTTGCCTGAGCCTCCTGAGTAGCTGGGCTACAGGTGCCCACCCCGATGCCTGGCTCAGCTAGTCTCTAACCTGTGACTTTAGGCAATTCACCTGCTGGGCCTCCCAGAGTGCTAGGATTACAGGTGTAAGCCACCATGGCCCCCTTGTGGGGCTTTTCGATTTTTTTTTTTCTTGCTGATTTGCTTGAGTTCTTTGTAGATTCTACTTACCAGCCCTTTATTGTAATCATAGCATGCAAATATCTCCTCCCGTTCTGTAGGGTGTCTATTTACTCTGTAGATTTCCTTGGCTGTGCAGAAGTTTTTTAATTTAATGAAGTCCCATTTATTTATTTTTTGTTGTTTCTATGATTTTCCCTTGGGGTCTTAATATAATTCTTTGCCTCGGCTGGTATCTAGAAGAGTTTTCCAACATTTTCTTCTAGAATTCTCATGGATTCGTGCCTTAGATTTAGGTCTGTTATCCATCTTGAATTAATTTTTGTGAGTGGTGAGAGATAGATCCTGTTTCAATCTTAAGCTTGTGGGGATACAATTTTCCCAGCACCATTTTCATTGAATAGGGAGGGATTCTTTCTCCCAGTGTGTATTGCTTTCTGCTTTGTCAAGATGATATGGCAATATGTGGATGGTTTTATATCTGAGTTCTCTGTTCTGTTCCATTTGGTCTGTATCTTATCAAAAAGACACTTGGACTAGAATGTTTATTGCAGCATATTTCACAATTATGAAGTTGTAGAATCAACTCAAGGTCCCATCAATTCATGCATGGATTAAATTGTGGTATGTGTGTACTATGGAGTACTACTCAGTCATAAAAATTAACTAATATGTTTTGCTACAATCTGGATGAAACTGGAGACCATTCTGCTAAGTTAAATAGTACAAGAATGGAAAAGCAAATATTTCAAATATATTCACTATCAAATATATAGTAAAATATATTCACTATCAAGTTGGAACTAACTAATCAGCAATCGTGTGCACAGATGGAAATCAAGCTGGTGGGAAGGCTGGGGAGCAGATGAGAGAAATCATACCTAACAGGTACAGTGTACACTATCTGAGTGATGGGCACATTTGTTACTTGACTCAAGCAGTACAAAAGCAATCCATATAATCAAAACATTACCCCCATAATACTCTGAAATAACAAACAAACAAAAAACGGCCATTTTCCAGATATTTTTCTATTATTGATTACTAGTTTGATTCTGTTATAGTCAGAGAATATACTCCGTATTATTTAAATTCTTAAAATTGGCTATGGATTGTTTTATCACCCAGAGTATGATCTGTCTTAGTCAGTGAGCCATTATAAACTTGAATATGGAGCTGGTGAACTTAGAAGGAGTATTATAGGCCAAAGGATTCTTTCCTTGTCTATGGCCTAAGCCAGTCCTCTGTGTTCCCTTCCACTGTGCCATTCAATGTGATAACCATTAGCCACATGCAGGTAGCAATAATAAACTCTGGACAGAATATAAAAACCAACTGTGTGAAGAGGACTACTGAAAGCAGGCATATTTCCATTAATAGGTGCTCACCAATACGTAAAATACATGTAATTGTAGGAAGGCGTCTGTGTATGAGATAATGATGAGATTTGTGAATGAGCTTTACATGCTGTGAATGTTAAATAAATGAGGAGGCCATTGCTGTTATTTCATATCTTTAGGAAATATTTAAAGTCCCCTGCCATCTGGTATTGCCTACTCTCTCTTTAAGATATAAACCCGCAGCTCCTGTCCAATACTGGGTGTTCATCCTCTGTTCCAATAAGCCAGATCCTGTCCCCTTATCTTTTTTGCAACATCTTATCCTTTTGGAACGTTCCCTTCTGTCTCTAGTTTTTCACTCCATAGTATCACCTCCTCCATGAAGCCTGGCTGATCTGCCAATTTTAATCCTCCTAAACATCTATAGCTCATTTGATACAAATAGCATAATAGTTTTAGTGTCATCCATTCCATTGTTTCCTTATGTTTTGGCTTAATTCATATGTTGTTAACTAATTTCTGCACATTTTGTCTTTTATTTCCAGAGGTGCTGGGAATTATGCAATAAAACATATATGCAATATATGCAATTATGAATATATAATATATAATTATGAATATGTAATATATTAATTATGCAATATATTCACTTTCAAAAAGGCTGTAAGACTTATTTATTTGATTATACCTAGGTTAACCTGTCTATGACTCTAAACTAACAGGATTAATTTCATTACATTTCTTTTTTAAATCTTCACTCAGCCTCCACCCAGTGTTTCTCTGAATCCGCTCGTACTGGGCTGAATTCCCCAAAGACCCGCTTGGCTCCAATATCCATAAAGACTCTCAAAATATGTCTAACCCTCCTGCCAACGGCAATGGGAATTTTTTTTTTTTTTTTTTGGATCTAGGATTCTCTAAGAGCAGTCTAAGAACAATTGAGGGTTCTCAAGTTCCCTTTAGGGAGTCCAATTATACATGTATGAGACCCAATTTTCTTCACATTTTTTAATTTCAAATTAATATGAAGATAAATTTTTTTTTTTTTTTTTTTGCCAGGGCCAGGTTTGAACCTGCCACCTCTGGTATATGGGGCTGGTGCCCTATTCCTTTGAGCCACAGGCGCTGCCCTGATGGTACAAATTTTTAGATTACATTGTTTTCCCTTTCGGAGTAAAGTTCCAGTTGTAAAAGAGCCCCTCACCTAGGGGGCGTGTTCTACACCCTCACAATGTGCACAGTAGGTGAGATCCCACCTCAGGCCCTCCCTCCTTCTGCCAGTTGTCTTCCTCCCTCCCCCTTGCTGCCTTCCTTCTACCCCCAGACTAGACTATATTTATGTTTTATTGTTCATATATTATACTTCAACCAAAACAACACATCATGGCAGATTGGTTACAAAAGCACATATGAGAATCCTGCTTTCTTCTATTCAAACAGACATTAAAAAGAATTTGGGGGGGGGACAACATACACAATGCCACTCTTCTCATTAACTTTTTTTTTGCAATTTTGGCTGGGGCTGGGTTCAAACCTGCCACCTCTAGCATATGGGGCAAGCGCCCTACTCCTTTGAGCCACAGGCACCGCCCCTCATTAATTTTTTTTTTTTTTTAATTTTAGAAAACAGTTTTCTTAAAATACGTTAGTTGTGTTAACATGTGCTGACGGTGTTGTTGTCATTTTTAAATAAATTAAGCACTAAGTTAAATTCTCAGATTCAATCTATAACATCGTATACATTGGTGGCATTCATGAACAAAAACTCTTTGAGGTATTCAATAATTTTTTTAGGGTAAAAAGGAGCCCCGAAGGCAAGAGTTTGAGAACTCCCGCATTAGACAAGCAGAGAAATTCTCAAATAAATGAATTCACTTAAGCAAAACTTCTCACAAGTAAATTTAAGCAATATTCCTTGATGAATAAAAATGTAACAGCAACATTTTACCTCCAGAGGCATGATAGATGGAGACCTGAATTGCAAGAGGTTCTGAAAATTCAGTATGTTGTCCTTGCTGTGACTCTTTCTTTTATGGCGTAAAGTTTCTCCCAGGGTGAGAGGACTTTGTACCTCTACTCCTGTAAACTCCTGTATTAATTCCCATTGACCGTTAGGAACAGTATGTTCTCAATGTGCTCCCTTGAAAAATTGCAGTAACCTATTTTATCAGAACTACCAGATGAAGGAAAGAAACAAAAATTGTTGAATTTATCTTAAGGGACGCTCAGGGAATTGAGGGTATCAATATCAGTTCTGTCTAGGACAATTAAGCAGACTATTCTCTACTGTGAAATTACCTTATCTGCTGTGTTCATTTTTTGGTCATTCTGTCCTTTAAGCCTCTTTGCAGGGCTGAATATCATCTAGTGATCGCATATACATAGCATACCCATGGGGAATTAGTATGCTGGGCTGCAAGATGCTTCTGTATCCACTTACTGATGACCTCAGAGATGCTCAAACACCATTTGCAGTGTCGTCAAGCCTGCAGTTTTCCTTTTAGAGCTGACCGACTGTAACATACAAGGTCTGGACATATTGTCTTACATGTAATTTGAAGAAGAGGAAAAGAGCTCTTCTGGACTCAATAGTCAGGTGATCAATTTAGAAAACAGAAGGTGAATTAAGTCAGTTGTTCATCTCGATGTTTTCATTTGTGACACCGGTTGTGGAAAATGTGCAGAAAGAGTATCTGAATAATTGATGGATTTTTTCCCCCTTACCTACCCACAATATTAAAATGTCATAATAGCAGGACAAGTAACACATAATGTAGCAGAAAGAGAAGTTCTTGTCATAGCTGAGATTCCCTCTCAGTGTAGAACCTTGAGTAAATTATTTTATATTTCTAGGCCTTATTTTTTTATTTACAAAAAATTTTTATTTATAAAAATCAAAGGCTTAGCCTCAACAGTTCCTTCCAGCTCAAGGATGATTGGATTCTATGAAATACAGCCTTGTCTACTACTCATATATTATATTTCCTAATGATGAAGACGGTTTTACTCTCATAACACCTGTTACATATTGAAGAAATTACACCAAAGTTTTCAATATCAGGTTCTTTAGTCCGTACTTCATTCTTCCAAATGATGACTGTAATTCAATCCATTTGTTTGTGCAAAAATAAAGTGACTATAGAGACACAATGAAGTGGAAAGATGAATGGAAAGATGAATAATTATCAAGTGAATTAAGTTCATTTTATATTTCCCTTTTCTTTGGTCAAAGACAATTGCCTTAGTACTCTTACTCCAGTTTGTCTGTGTCGACTGGCTACAAGGCCTGATGGGACAGCAAGCTGTTAGCTTTCCAGAGTAGCAGGAACACCTTCCCTTGCACGTAATAAAATTTCGGCTTCCCTATACACTTGGAAATGGCCTAAGCATAGATCAATGGTTCTCACAATGTGATCCCTGGAAAACAGCAACGTGTGTTTCTTGGGAACATAACAGAAATGCATATTCTTGGGTCCCACTCTGGACCTACTAAATCAAAACCTCCTTGGATAGGGCCCGGCATTCTGCATTTTAAAAAAGTATTTGAAGTTATTCTGATGCACATTGAAATTTCAGAACTCTTGTATATCATTTAGAATCTAGCCCTTGCTTCCCGTTGTGTAAACTTCAAACAGTTACATTAATTTCTCTGTAAGTTTCACTATCCATGAACTAGGTAGTTGTGGGAGGGAAATGGAATGTCCTATTGGCTCTAACTCTAAAATATATTTCAAACGTCTCCATTTCTTTTTCTACATTGAGTCCTAGCCACCAACGTCTCTTCACCTAGACAGTGGCAATGGCCTCCTCACTGGGGTCCTGCATTTGGTCCTGATGTCCAATCATCTCTTCACCAGAGTGATCCTTTAAAAAGCATGGATGAAACAGAGTCTCACTCCTTCTTGAAATCCTCTAATAGCTTCCCATTGTACTCAGACTAAAACTTAACCTCTGTGCATGGCTTACAAGGTGCTGCACAGTCTGTCACCTTCCCGTGTATCAAACCTCTGTCCCCTTACTGACTGTGATTTAGTTACACTGCTTCCTTGCTGCAACTCCAGCCTGTGGAGTAGTTTTTTGCCTCAGGACCTTTGCACTTCCTTACATTCTGCCAGGAATATACTTCTCCTTTAAAGCCTGGCTTATTTTTATCCTTTAGGTTTCAGCTCAAAGGCCAATTCTCAGAGAAGGTTTTCTTCACCACCTTATCATAAGAAGCCTTTCCCATGCTCTCAGGTACTTTTAATAATATTAACCTAATTATGTTTCTTATAAGTCTTACTACAATATGAAATTGTCTGGTTCATTTATTTGCTTAAATTGTACATTGTCTGTTAACATCCAGTGAAATGTTAGGTCCTCAGGGGCAGGGAGTTTTGTCTTGTAGCCCTAGTGACTAACAGTCCCTTCTACATGGTACACAATCAAAACGATATTTGTTGAACAAGTAAATAATATATTAAAGTCATTTTGGATACACGGTGTATGGCACACCACTTGGGAGTGGGACACTAGCAGAAGAGGGACTTTATCTAACAAATGCACCTCAACGAATCCCAAACAATAAAAAAAAAAAAAGTCATTTTGGAAAATTTCTACCTTTAGGAATAAAAGGTAGTATTTATCTTTGAAAATAGATAAATTTTTAGGAAGTTTTTAGTGTCCCCACAAAGATTCTAAGAGCAGATTAAAACAAGAACACACTGGCCAAGTACAAGTTCAAAAATAACTTGGGAAGATGTGGTAGAGTAGAAATATTTTATGTTTGAATCTATTTCAGTTCTTTATATATACCAAACATGAGTAGCACATACTAATCTAGAGACAGGGCCACAGTGGGATCACAGTCCCTTCCATCATTCAGGTACATGGAAGGTAGGAGAAATGGAATCACGCCCAGCTGGACTTCACAAGGTGAAATGTCTTTAAAATAGGAAGAAAAAAATTATCATTTTCTCAAGCCTGAATGGGAGTGAGCACATGTGCGGTTGTTGAAGTGGTGAGTTGACGAATGGAATGCAGTAACTTAGAACCAAAAGAGAGAGAGAGAGAGAGAGAGAGAGAAGCAGGTTTCAAGCTCAAACTCATGGTTTATAATCCCTGAGCACAGCACACATTAATGTTGTAAGAATCTGTCTCATCATCAAAGACAGAATGTTCATGGGTAAATGACCGGAGCTAACTTTCTCCCTTTTTGTGATCTCCACAATGATTTTAATTATAATAATTCATTTAAATTGGAAATACAGCAGTGGGAAAACCTAGACCAAAAACAGTGAGGGGGGAAAAAACTGACAGCCAAGCATTATGTATAATTAAGCTCTCCTGAGACAATGAAAACAATTAGATAATTTCTGTGTCACTGATATGCTAGCTGAGGAAAAACAAAAGGATAAACATAGATTCAATATCCGAGTGCTAGGAAAGTCAACTGGTCTGACAGGTCTCTAACACTGAGCACAGCTGACAACTGAGGTTAAGCAGAGTTATCTTCAGAAGGCAGAAGTTTCCCCCATGCGTGGCTGCAGATAACGCCATTTACAAAGGAAATATTGTTAGAACCTGATTTTCATCTCCTGGGCAGGATTTCTGAAAAAACATTTCCCCTCACAAGGCTAGGGTCGGATGACAAAGCAGATTCTCCATACCAGTTAACTCTGGCGTACTCTATTTCCAGTTCAGAGCCCCTCTAACACGCTAGAAAGCACTACTACACCAGCCGCTGATTAGAAAAATATTTCACTTCTTTGTAACCTATTGAAAGCAGGTATTTCACTTATGGGAACAGTAAAAATGACTTAATTCAATTAGTTGAGCAACTCAAATAACATTTAGGAACAACCACTAGAGTATTGAAAAGTCTACTTTAACTAAGAAAAGAAGAGAACACATTGGCTGAATATTTTCTGACGATCCCTACCTGACATGGAAAAAAAATAATTATTACACGGATGAGAAAACATGAACCCTAAACTGCTAAAAAATATGTAGCAATTACATCTCACTGAATAAATCCACAACTTTCTTCTGTTTTCCCCAGTCAATGTAGTGTGGTGTCCTCGGCTTTTCAACCAATCAAATAAGATAGCCGCAGCCACAGTTTAAGAAACATATCAAATATTAAAAGTCTATCATTTGGCAGGAGTAGTTAGCCCTTTATTATTCTTAAAAAGAAATTGAATGTTTAAAGGGAAGTGCAGATTTATTTAAACAGCTAATGCCCAGCTCATCAAGCGAAGTATTTCTAGACCTCGGTGAGCTCTCTGGCCACATGTGCTGCATCTGAAGGATGAAAGTCCAAAACGCAGAGGGTCATGTGAGGGAGGTTGCTAACCACTGGTAGATAGTGGAACTCTACACTCAATCCAATCAAGGATTTTTCCTTTTTTTTTTTAAGTTTTGTTTTCTACCCAGAAACATTGACTCCAAACTAATGGAACCACCATTTCCCCAACCAAGCTTTTAAAAAACTTTATGTGATATTTGAACAGAATTCTTTAGCCATATCTTAAAACTAAAATGCTTTGGAAGAAGACGTGGTGGAATAAATAGATCTTTGTGGTATGTTGGTTATTTCGAGCAATTAGAACATTTAAAGCTTGTGTTACAATTTGCCCCTACAGAACTACTGTCACCATTTTAATAGGCATTGTTGTTTATTTAAACCTTTCCTAAATAATTATCAGTCTATATCTGATAATTGTCTGTATCCCAGACAGATGGGATGTAGGCATGCTCCAATTTGGCAGAACTCAATTTGTTTTCAAAATGCCTATCCAGTGAAATTCTTTCCTGGATTTCAAATCAATGTCCTAACAGGGTTTCCAAGACAGGCTCAATAAGGAACATGTGCTAGAGCTTTTACATTGATATTATATTTGGATCAATGCTGATGATTTGATTGGAATAGGAGCAGCTGCACACAAAACGTCTTTGGGATAAGAGAGATTCGTCACGTTCCACTCTGATAGGAACTAAATTTGGACAGTGGCGTTTCAAAATGTTCATGGTATTACATTAAATTGCTACCAAATAGGAGTAATTACAAAGGATTAACATAAGCCCCAAATCAAAATGCTAACAAAGAAAAGCATAGAGCTTTAAACCAAAATAAATCAGGAGCAGGAATAACAAAAGGTTTCCTGTGTCAGGTTAACAGCTTGACAGGAAGAAGAAAAACAGACATCTTTGCAAGTGTGTTCACACTAATACTCACCTCCCAAACACATGAGCCTAATTTCTTCCTCTCTGCTCCATCAACAACCTTGCCCCCACCCTCACTCTCCACACTCAGCATCATCCAGGGAATGTTAATTATGTAGTAAATCAAGGTTTTTTTTAATACCAAGAAGTTCTGTAGTATCACAAATGATAAATTGGAATCACAAACTTACCATAAAAAGTTAGCTGTCCCCTGGCTACATTCTTCCCTCTGGAATTTTCAGCCACACATTCATATAAACCAGCATCTTCCTGCTGAAAATTAGGAATTTCGAGAATCCCATTGGACTTGTGTCTTCTGGCTTTCCTTGCTATCGGCTTGCTATCAGCTCTTCTCCAGGTAATAGTCGGTACTGGGCTGATAGCAGGAATGAAAAGGAGGGAATCACATTATAGCAAAGCGTGTCTTTTATTTGAACCTGTACTCCTCACAACCCCTTTCTTCTTGGTTCTAAACATATAAGCTCACTTGGGGCAGTGCTTCCCAGACCTCATTCATTTCTGCGTCACTATTGTGATTTTAACTATATCCCACATCACTAGTACTATTATTCATTTCATACTTTTCTTAAAATCAGATAATTTTTATTAACTTTAAGCAAGGTGGTCTATCACCAGTATAGTATTATCATTTAAATGAGAACAGATTTTTATATACTTATTATATTTTTTTAATATATGTTTCTCTAAATCTTCAATATGAAAATAAAAATGTTCATGTGCATTTGTGGCAATTAAAGGTGGCTACAAATTCTTTCACTTTCTTCCCATTGAGATGAGGTCTCTGTTGCCTCTCCTCGTGAGTTTTTTGATTACCTTAACTAACATAAAATAAGGCAGAAGTGATGCATCACTAGAGTTAAGAAGCTGGTAGCTTGTACTTTCTGTCTCTTGGAACATGCTCCCCAGGAGTCCTGAGCTTTTCTGAGACTGTGATGCAGGAGAGGCTCTTTTAAAGAAGGTTCCCAGTTGACAGTCCCAGTCCCAATCAGCCTTCCTACATTCCCACAAAAATACCAGAAATGCAAGACTCTCATGAGCTTCCTAGACCAACTTGTCTGTCGGCTGAATATCAAGTGATACCACATAAAGCAAGAGAACCACCCTGCTGAGCCTTGCCTGATTAACCTGCAATTGTGAGATATAATAAAATGTTGGTTGGTTGTTCTAAGTTCATTTTGCAGCACTAGACAATAGAAACAATAGATTTTTAAAAATCTTCTGTGCCTACAATGTAAGCAGCTTACTATGAGAAACATCTAAGTAATGAATAAATGACAGTAGAAATAAAAAGCTCACACAACTTGGGAGATACCACCTAACTGTTGACATGAGGAAAGATTCACTCAAGGTGCACTGCTTCTGACAACATGGTTATCCTTCTTGCTGTTACTTATGTATTTATACATGGAGAACCATGCAAACTGACAGGAGTCCATGTGGAGACTTTACTTAAAATAGTGAAATAAAGAAAAAAGCACCCTGTGGGGTCTTTACGTCCTCTCAAGGCACTTACCATCCTGCTGCCAAAACTGCTTAGAACACATCTGAAATTGCAAGGGGGGCCTCACTGAGTCTGCAAATCAATGGCTTAGCGAGCTAACCACAGCTTTTATGAGTGTGGCTTCCTACCAGAAGATACAATTATTTACTTATTTATTTTTCACAAAAACACACACAGAGAAGCAATTAGACTAAAGACTTGCTAATCTTCTTTGGAAAACCTGAGACGGTATTTAAAACATTAAATCCATCAACTCTACTTTACTTGTTTTGGAAGAATTTAAGTTCATTAGACAGACATTAACTCAAAACACAGAAAGGGCTCTATCAAAAACACATTACGGGTGCCTTTACATCTGATGAAATATACACTTAATACACGCCTTTTAAAAATAACTGTACTTAGACATAGTCTTTCTGTTCTTAAGTGGGCAATGATGATGCGTTTCAGAGCAGGAAGTGCATACCCAAACATTTCTGTGTAGACTGAGGAGCCCAATTTGTGTCTTTTGTTTTTAATTCTAGTGCCATTCGAGCAGAGTGAATAGAGTTTAATTCACAGCCCCCTTTGAAGAGTGAACAATATGAATTTTGCTCCCTTTATCCACAGAAGATTTTCTAAGGTATCTCCTTGTAAAGTTCACCAATATATACCTAGACTATGCAGTCACCTGCTTTTGCCTTTCCCCTGATGGATTTTATGCAAACACAGACAAATACTTATGCATACACAGATACACGAAAATTTTTAAAAATGACCCTATTATACTGTTTTCAATCTGCTTTTTTTCTCATAGCAATAAATCATGGGGATTTTCTCTGCCTTACACGTTGTTTTACGACTTGACTCTTAATGTCTGTATAGTGTTCAATTCTATAGCTATGTCATAATTTATTTAATGCGGTTAAGTTCTCAGGACATAAAACATTACCACTGTACCGTGCTGTACCAAAGTAAAGATACTGCTATTGTTTATGTTGCCATGACTTGAAAACGCATGGAAACCAAAACAACCTTTCTGTCAGAGCTGATAATAAAATGAAAAAAGGAGCACTTTCCTCTATGCTATAAAACGCAAAACAGTAAGAAAATAGATTACATGCTGACACAAGGATTGGGCAGGAGTCCGTGTTGCTTCCTTGGTCAACATTTAGGCCTAGGATAAAGACAGGAATTTGGTTATGGGTCAACTGGACAGATGGGGATGAGGGTTGAGACTGACATGGATCATTAAAAATCACAGATGTAAAAATTGAGATGACAGTTTATTTCTGTTTAGGCCAAATCTTTTCTACTGGCTGCTGGCAAATGAAAATCCCAACTGATTTACCTTTCCTTCTCCTTATGCCCCTGACAGACACTCTATGAAAAAGTTAACTAGTTCCCAAAGATAATCTAGAGTGAAAAATATAGTTGTAAATAATTGTCAGACAAATCTGCAAAACAGACTCTCTTAGAAAATATCAGTTCATACCTATCTCTAGCCAAAGCAGAAGGGAATCCAAAGTACAGAGAAGAGACTGACAATTTAAAAAGAAATTCAAGAAACGTTTGATGCGTCCTCTGTAAATGGCCCAGAATGAAAGTCCATATTTTTTCAAATAGTCGGCTTGATTGTACCTTAAATAAAGGCCATTGTTTTCCTGTCATCTTGGGTTAGACAGCATGCACATTACAGGTCATAATAATAGAACAAAATACTTCTTCTGAATGGCCCATTCTCCTCTCCTTGTGGCCACGTCAATCGTGGCAGCCTAATCCCACTTGCACCATTACACGCCCTCCCTCCATAGAGAGTTGTACACACAGAATTACAAAGAGCAAGGCTTGACCTATCAGTGTGAGCAGCGCGAGGAAAATTCTGAACCTGCCCCTGCTGCGGGGAGGACGAGGAGGCAGAGAAACCAGAACTTACTTTCCTAAAGCAAAGCATTCCAGCTTCACCGTTGTTCCTTTTGCAGTCGGGACCGTTTCTGGGAACTGTACTTCTATTTTTGGCTCATATTCACCCATCACTCCTGTGAATAAACAAAGGGGCGGCTAAGCCTGGGAGATTCTTTTCAAATGTATATAAGCATTTTTATGTTAATGTAGGAGGTTGCTATATAACATTATGGGCACAATTAATTCCTTCTTTTAAAGCAGGTCCCCTCTTTAATGGCCATGAATTGTGGCCCTTCCCCCAGTTATGCTACGGAAGAATTTGTATCACAGCACTACACCATCTGCCTAGGATTAAATTCTTCATGCATACAGCTTCCCTTCTCAAAAGCATATGTCAAGGTAGTCATGGGGGAAAAAAGGGGAAGAGGATAAAGTCCTTATCACCTGGAAAATCAAATAAATTTTCTTCTTGGAAGTATACTGCAGAAAAAGCTATAATATTTAAAAGTGCTTTTAAAAATACTTGCAGGTTTTATTATGTCTAAATATTTAAAAAAAAAAACAACAACAATGATCCAAATGATCATTCTGTAGCCACAATTGTTGCTTTCATTTCCAAGGCCACTTTGAATTACTACTAAATTAGTACATGTGGGGTAATATCATATGCCTGTAGTTTCATTATATTCTTGAATAATGAAAAAATAATCATGGGAAACAACTTCAGAAAACAACCTTTAAGTTATACCTACCTTGCCAATGGCACACTTATCTTACTGGTCATATTCTCCCAATTTTTCCATATCCTGGAAAATGTACAATTATGGCCAAGGAAACACAGCCCAGAAAACTAAGTCCATGGTTTATCACTAACTACTTATCAACTATTTCTCATCAGCACGTTACCACCCCATCTACCATTGCTCTAATTGTTGTAATACATTTATTTGTATTCCATCTCTGGTCATTTTCTATGATCTCTGATTCACCTGTGTCAAAAAGAGTCTGGAATTACCTAGCTTCCTCTGAAAAGACAGGACTCTCCATTTCATCTCATCTTTCCCATAGTCAGAGAAAAGAGAGATTGAACCACAAGGAATGGATGGAGAAATGTACAATAATCAAGAGAAACGATTTCACTCATTTTACACAGGTGACCTTTACCTCCTGTGTTTCAGAGTTTGTGATGCATCCAGAGTATCTCCTCAAACTGTAAAAAAAAAAAAAAAAAGGAAACTGATCCTGAGTTTCAGATGACTGATTACAGTCAAGCAAGGTGTCTTGTGAGGTATGTTGTCAAAAGCCCAAATCTGAACAAATTTTTTTTTTTTTTCCCTCCCCTAGAATGACAGGGAGTGTTGGATTTGAAAGGGACCTTTGATATAATTTAATTCAGTGGCCTAGTTAATCTCGGTCCTAGTTCCCTAATGAAGGCATACGTTTCTGAAGAGAAGACCCGTAGCCAGCAACCTATTCGGGAAGTGACGCTTAGCCTTCCAGAGGTGAAGACTCCTGTGCGTGTCACCACTGCAATGAGTAACACTGCTAAAGTAGATTAAAATACACTGACAGAATCCACACTTGCAATTTTCAGAAACAAAATCATTCCTCCTTTTTGGCCAATCTCTGTCACCTTTGGTTGGATTTGCTTTGTGCTGAGCATTTGCACAAAACTAGCCCTGTAAGGATGGAGTGCATTCTAACAACACACAGCTGCCGAACTTCCTAACAAACAGCCCAGACAGGTGAATCATCATCCCATAAATACCAGTAGTATGACTCTGAGTGCAGCCAGAAAGTCAACACCTTTTAGTGCTGGGTACGTGGCTGTAAAATCTGAGAGCAGTGTTAATTAAAAAAAAAAACTGCCTTGAGAGAAAGACGTCTTTCATCCTCCCAGGAAATTAAGGTACACGTGGTCTGCACTGCAGAGTATCATGTGCTGTGGGGAGTTAAGACAATAATACAAGGGACAAGGATGTCTTAGAAGTGATTGGGTTTCCCCCCCAGCCTCCACCTTTATAAAAACATCACGTATAAATTGTGTCTCTGTAGTCCAGTCATGAAAATTACATCAAGGAGAAACTATATCTTACACAACCTTGTTCTGAGGAACTGAAATATCACTGGCAATGCAGAGGTGCAATGTCCCAGATCCCTGAACTGTTACCCCTCATCCTCAAATCCTAAGACCCAGCCTGAAAGCCCCCCTTCCCAGGAGCCTTTACCTGCTTACTTCTGCCCCCCCCCCCCATGTCCTATCTTCTAGTCTGCAGTGGTCTTTAAATGACCAGAAACCATCAAAACCCTTCCTGCCTCAGAATCTCACTGTTTCCCATATTATTTTTTAAAAACAACATATTTTAGGTAGAATTTACATACCAAAAAGTTCACCAGTTTTAAGTGTATAAGCCGATATGATTTTTAGCAAATTCGCTGAGTTGTGCAACCATCAGCACAATCCAGTTTCAGGCATTTCTGTCACCCCACTAAGATCCCTCATAGCTGTTTACAGTTCATGCCCGTTACCAGTCCCAGCCTCAGGCAAGCTCTAATCTGCTTTCTGTCCACACACATTTGTCCTTTCTGGATATTTCATGTGAATAGAATCATACAATATTGGTCTTTTTTTGGTCTGGCTTCTTTCACTTGGCATAATGTTTGCAAGGTTCATTCACATTATAGCATGTACCAGTGATTTGTTCCTTTTATTGTAAAAAACAAAAAAAATAGTGTTCCACTGCCTGATACAGGAGGTTCTATCTATGTCTATCTATCTGCAGGTTGTATTCACTTCCTAGGGATGCTGTAACAGGTAACACAAAGTGCCTAAGCAAAAGAAATGTACTCTCTCACAGTTCTAGAGGCTAGAAGTCATAAAGGAAAATGTTGAGCAGGCCCTGCCTTCTCTGGGACTTGGGGAGAACCCTTCCTTCCTTGCCTCTTTCTAGCTCCTGGTGGTGGCTCTTCCGCCTTTGGTCCTCCTTGCCTCTTGGCCGTGTCACTCCATCTGCCTCTGCTGTCACACGGCATTCTCTCGGTGTGTCCTAGAACCACTGTCCTTTTAGAAAGACACTAGTCACACTGGATTAAGGGCCCACCCTACTCTCCCGTCATCTCTTCACTAATTACATCTACAATCACACTACTTTCAGACAAGGTCACTTTCCGAGGGTTTGGGCATTAGGACTTCAACTTACCTTTCCAGGGGACACAACTCAACCCATAGCACCAGCTGATGTGAGTTTCAGTGGCTTTACTTCTAGCTATCACCAGTAATTCTTCAATGAATATTTACATGCAAGTTTTTGTGTGGACATGTTTTTACTTCTCTTCTGTTTCCCACAACTTTTACATGGTGACTCTTGTGCCACCTAAGAGCAATAGCTTCTGATCATCCTGTCTAAAATAGGCCCCTACCGTATTTCTCATTTGGATAGGATTTCCTCATGTTACTTATCTCAATGACTAATCCACTCATGGGTTCGTGTGTTTAGCATTTGTCTTCCACACAGATGGTAAAACCCATAACACCAAATAATGTGTCTTTCACCGAGTCATATCCCTAACTTCTATTTCAGATCCTTCGATTGATAGAAATTCAGTAAATAACTACTGACATAAAACATTGTAAACTTTAAGGCACCTCTTGAAGAGTATTATCTTTTTGTGTCACCTTTATAGCTCTTGGTGTCTCCTCTTTTGTATCCTTACCTGCTTAAGAAATGTAAATTCTTCTATTTTTTTCTGTATCTCTCACAAATACCAGTCCAGTACTAGGAATATGGGAAAAAATATATGAGTAGGAATTTGTAGAAAGGAAGAAAAGATATAGGAATATGGGAGGTCTTTGTACTGTGATAGGCAAAGGTAATTTAATCAAACAAGTATTTATTTCCGAGCTGGATGTTATTTATTAAGTATTGTGGCTTCTAGCACAAGTTTACTCCACTAAGATCACCTTTTCCTAAAATGTTGTGTATAGGCTGTTAATCTGGTCATCTGGAGTGATTTCTGGGTTGAGATACAGTGATCCAAATTTATGGACATGGCAGTATAAATAACAGAGTCATCAGTATCAACAGTGTATATGACAGAAGTTACAGTACAGAAGGAGACGGATCAGAGACAGAATGGCATTTAAGGATTTTCATTGTATATAAAGATTGTCCTATTATTAAAATCATAAAAATGAGGGAAGCGATTTTCTTCAGCTATATTATGAACATTTTTTTTGAACACCTGTGAACTGTTTCATTTAATTGGTTACATCTGGCACAGGCTATATTGTTATTTTACTTTTTTTTTTTTTTTTTCCATTTTAACTATTTTGGCCATGACATTCTGTGTTAAATTTAAGAGCTTTGTTGCCTGTTTTGCTTTTTGAGAAACAAAAGTCCCTTGAAAACAGTCCATCGTTAAAGCCGTTCCTCCAACCACCTGAACACTCTTGAAATTAATTGGCATACAGCTGCTCTGAGGATTTACAGAATGATTAGGCTAAAAGAGTAAGGCCGTAGATGGAATTGCTCCAGAACCCTTTTTCCATCATCAAACTATTTAAGCAAGTAGAAGATGTAAAGGGCTAGCCATGGCTACACAACCAAGGTAGAGCACAGTGTGGAGCACGTAAGCTAGTCTACTTTAACCAGGGTAGATAAACTCAGCCATACTCACTTTCTGTGGCACGAAATATCGGATTTGCCTATAGAAACAACATTTCCTTTCACTTCTAAATAGACACCTATAATCTTATACATAAAGTAAAAAAAAAGTTTTAATTCATTGAAATGTGTTGTCTGTGTTTTCTAGTCTTTGGAATAAAAGAGCCACTATAATAATGAAAGTTACAGCACTTGAAATTTATACATCAAATTTTCAGAAAGCAGGGGCTTAGATTTATTAATATTCCAATAAATTAACTCAATAAATATTTACTTAATACAAAGCATAAGCCATAAGTTGTGCCTGCCTGTGGGGGCATACTGTGGATAAAACAGCCTCAACTCTGATCTTCAGGACAGTTACAGGCTACTCTTTCTCAGGGCATTGCAGAGTCAGGTGGCTGATGCAGGCAATGACTCATTGTTGTCTAACTGAAAGAGTTGATTTCATGAAGACATGACTAGAAATTCCTTAGGTATTTTTTCCTAAAGCAGTGGTTCTCAAACTTTAAGTCAATTGGAAGGCTAAGTTTCTGATTTACTAAGTTGAGATGGTGCCTAAGAATTTGCATTTCTTTTCTTTTCTTTTTGACAGTCTCACTCTGTTGCCATGGCTAGAGTACCACAGTATCAAAACTCACAGCAACCTCTAACTCTTGGGCTCAAACAATGCCCTTGCCTCAACCTCCTGACTAGTTGGGACTATAGGTGCCTGCCATGATTCCTTGCTAGTTTTTCTTATTTTTAGTAGAGATGGAGTCTCACTCTTGCTCTGGCTGGTCTTGAACGCCTGATCTCAAGCAATCCACCTGCCTGGGCCTCCTAGAGTGCTAGGATTATAGGTGTGAGCCATTGGACCAGCTGAATTTGCATTTCTTTTTTAATTTATTATTATTTTTTTTATTATTAAATCATAGCTGTGTACATTAATGTGATCATGGGGCACCATACACTGGTTTTATAAACAGTTTGACACATTTCCATCACATTGGTTAACATAACCTTCCTGGCACTTTCTTAGTTATTGCGTTAAGACATTTATATTCTACATTTGCTAAGTTTTACATGTACCCTTGTAATATGCACCACAGGTGTAATCCCACCAATCACCCTTCCTCTGCCCAGCCTCCCCCTCCCTATATTCTTAGGTTATAACTGGGTTATAGCTTTCATATGAAACCCATAAATTAGTTTCATAGTAGGGCTGAGTACATTGGATACTTTTTCTTTCATTCTTGAGATACTTTACTAAGAAGAATATGTTCCAGCTCCATCCATGGAAACATAAAAGAGGTAAAGTCTCCATCTTTTTTAAGGCTAC
>CAUYPK010170949.1:0-14346 GCA_963574355.1 Loris lydekkerianus
CATGCTGATGTTCTCCTATGTTATCATCCTGCGTTCCCTGAGAAACCACAGTGCTGAAGGGAGGAAGAAAGCCCTCTCCACCTGCATCTCCCACATCATCGTGGTCATCTTGTTCTTTGGACCTTGCATATTTATATACACACGCCCTGCGACCACCTTCCCCATGGATAAGTCGATAGCTGTGTTTTATACACTTGGAACCCCTTTGATCAATCCTGTGATTTATACACTGAGGAACGCAGAAGTGAAAAATGCCATGAGGAAGTTGTGGAGCAAGAAATTGATCTCAGATGACAGAAGATGAATGAAGGTTTTAAATTCTTCTTCTCAGTTTGGAATGACCTAGAGAAGTCAGTGGAGAACATCATCTTATTGTTGATTTAATGTAATTATGTTTTGGGACGTGTTAGTTCCTTTAGGAAAAGAGACAGTGGGAACACACACACTAGGTAATGTTGAACATTTTCCTACAGTGCAAGAGTCAGCCCGAGGCAAAACCAGATGTGTAGAGCCCTTTGCATTCATTACTGTTCACTGCTGTGCCTCTGGCTCTACTGCTTGCCTCATATCACTTAGTTATTTTTTTAATGCTCTTCTCTATGTAGACTTCTGGAGTTCCCTGCTAATAGTTACCCATACGTAAACCCAAAGTGTATACCCAGCACAGTCTGACAGATTTTCACTCTGTTAAACAGATTCCTTTATCAGATATTTTGGTTTTACCATATCTGATGGTCAACTTACTTGTTTTTCTTGACACAGCAGAAAGTGTCATTTTAAACAATTATAGAAGTTTCATGTTATAGGGGCTAGCATAAATAAGTTAGGTAATTTCCCTTTTATTCTTGAAGCTATAAACTAAAATTTACCATAATTTAAGTAAATACTTCTAAAATAATGATGAAAGATGAAGAGAAAAAATTCACCTTCTGCAAGAGTTCTTGATCTCAGGAAGGCTGTCACTACCAGCAGTGATTTGTTCTTTTTGAAAAATCTATTTTTTTGCCTCTATTTGATTGCTTATAATTTTGGAGGAGTATTAAGGTTCCTTTTGAAGCTTAATGATTATAGTAATTTGTTTATAAAGAGGACCATTGCATTTGTAGCATAGATAGCTCAAATAAGGTAGAGATATTTATGTAAGCTAGAAATAAAGAGTGAGGGTAGGAAATATAAAGTATTAACAGATTAAACAACAAATGTGATAACCAAGAGAAATTATAGGATTGAGAAAGAAATAGCTTCCTCACAGACATAACTTATTTTAGTGATGGTTTTCAATACAATCTAGAAGAGAATAGCTTGAACTGAAAAGATGAAGATGTTAGGATGAAAAGTATAATTTTGCTGTGGAGATGACTACTGTACTTTGTATTAACTTGCCTGGTCCCTGATAAACCCAATGCATTATGATGGATAATGATAAGGTCTCAATTACAGCTCCTTACCTGAGTACCCTATATTTAATATAATGACAGAAATTTTGGCACTCAGTACAAGCAAAAAAATTCTTGATCTCCATAAATAAGAAGGATAAAATTAGTTTATTTTTTCACAGGAACTACAAAAAGTACTGATCAAATCAACAGAATACGTTTTATAACCTATATTGCCTTTTATGAACTGGATAATATAGGATTCAACAAGTCTTGCCTTCTAGATGGTGCACCAGCCTGAACTGTTAAGAGCTGGCCCCAGGGAGGCTGGAAGGCGAGAGTAATCCTTGAACAAATGGATGATTCTGAGTCTAATGTCACTCAGTTCTGTTAAAACAATGCCTTTCCCTTAACTCAAAAGAATTTTTGGGAATTCTGTATGGTCAAACTGAAAGAGGAGGAAAGGATTTGGGTCTGTTTTTTGGGCAAGGCAACACAAGACATTGGCATTAACCTAAAAAGAACAGTGGCTTATCTTGATTCAAAGGTGGTCTCCAAGTTAAGTAATGTAGGGAATTTCTGCTAATGTGCAAATTCCTGAAGAATACTCTTGTTTTCCTTTTTATATAGAGGAAAATTGTGCTGGGTTATGGATATACATTGACTCAGAAACAGTGACAAATTCTTGGGTTGTTTATCAAGCATCTGGAAGATAAAAAGACTAGAAAAAGCTTTCTGAAAAGAGTGATGTGAATAGACTTATTAAAGTGGGGACTAACTAGTAGGAATGTACAAGAGATGAGACTTCGCATTTTTGTTTGATCAGGATGAGCTGTGCTCTGGAGGAGCCAAGTCTAAGGCTATCTGGTGATGGCATACAAGCATGTGAACAGAGTGTTTGTTGTGGGAAGGATTCATAAAGACTGATCTGCCTCCTGCCACTTTTGAATGTCCAACTTGCCAGTAGCAGGTTTCATGTCTAAGCACTCAGTATGACAAGAGTCTCTGGGAAAACAGCTATTCCCCTGCCACTACATCGATCATATTAGAGTTCTTTCTCCATGAAGGTGGCATCAATTTGTTCTTGCCATAAATTATACATACCTTATATATGGGTATATACTGTCTTTACTTACACTGACATTAGATGATTTTAACACAGACATACATCGACATAAAATGTCTTAAAAGACATTGCACCTATTTATGACCAAAGAAGATGCAAAAGTAATCTCATGATCTCAGCACTGAGAACTAATTTTACCATGTAACCTATCACTCATGAACATCCAGTTTGATAGAAGAGAGGAAAGGCCCATTAAAAGCCCAATTTAAGAGACGAGTTAGAAGTCAGTCTGGGGAGGAATGGGGTTGCTGCGTCTGGATTCATTACATGCAATGAATGCTGAGCCAATGCTTGATACACATTGTAGGATCCCTATTCTTCTTTTACCCAAGGGTTTCACCCTATTGTTAACTCTGCTAGGAATTCATTTGCAGAGTCTGCATTTTCCTCTGGATCAAGATCTTGGTTACTGGAGAGAAAAGTACACATGCCAGACACATAGTAGGAACCTCCATTTTGTGCTCCTTTTACAAGTAGACCAGGCAGGAAAAGAAGAGTTACCATTCTGGCTGTGGTACTTGATTCTAATTATTGTGAGTAACTACTGTTGTTGGTATAGATTAGGACATACATGATGATGTTCACAATGCAGAGAACTCAGTGGAATATGTCTTAGCACTTGCAACACAACGATAACTCTGACTGTACAATTGCAGCAATGACAGCCCAATAAGAATAAGGCAACTGGGATCAAACTCCTGTAGATCACACTCTCTCAGTCACCTCAGAAAGCAAACAGCCCAAACCAATGAGAATGATGGCCAAGGGTGAGAGAAATCTAGAATGGGGAAGAGGGACATGTTCTGCATCAGTTATCATTTCTGGGAGTTGTGTAACAATAAGGAGTGTATCTCAGTTCTGTGTCCTTCTTCAGGTCTGATTTGGAAAACATGAATGGTCCCTCTCCTAGGGGATTCTGAGTTACTACCTCCCAGATAAGGGCCACATACATAGTTGTCAACCCCGAATGTTTCCACCATAACATCTTCTCATCTCTCTCATCTTCTCTCACTGTTGGTTGCTTTAGCATTCCCCCTTTTCTGGCAGATCTCCATTGTGTCTGCTGTGATGTCAGCAGCTACATCCAGTTTGAGTCACTAAACCTTGGAGTTGCATTTCCAGGTGCTACTGCTGGAAGTCGGGGTACATTACAGTATGAAGGAACAAGTTATGTAGTGGTGTTTATACCATTTCTTTCTGTGGATATAAGCAGAATACAACATAGAAATGTCATGTAAATACATGCATAAGATAATTTTTTAAATGCAATGAATCATAAGAACTGTTAAGGAATATCATTTTAGGAGAATATGGAAAAGAGATGATTAGATTGTTGGTTATTTTGTATGTTTTTGAAACATTTGAATTTTTACAATTCAAATGCTTGTGATCCTTTATGTTTCCATGCAAATAGGCCATCTAGATGGTGACCTCATGTACCTTTTGACTTTCTTCTGCTTATATGATTGTACTATGAAAAAGAAAACTAATAAACACTACTTTAAAAATTGAATTTCCGTCTCTACAAAACAATAGAAAAATTAGCCAGGTGTGGTGGCATACACCTGCAGTCTCAGCTGCTCAGGAGTCTGAAACAGGAGGATCATTGAAGTCCAGGAATTTGAGGTTGCAGTGAGCTATGATGACACCACTGTACTGTAGCCCAGATTGGGACCCTATAGCAAAACAAAATAAAACAAAACAGGCTCGATGCCCATAGCTCAGTGGTTAGGGCGTGGGCTAAATGTACCGAGCCCGGGTGTGCCAAACAACAATGACAACAACAACAACAACAAAATAGCCGGGCATTGTGGCAGAAGTCTGTAGTCCCATCTATTTGGAAGGCTAAGGCAAGAGAATCACTTAAATCCAAGAGTTTGAAGTTGTTGTTAACTGTGACACCACAGCACTCTACTGAGGGCAAGTGGTGAGACCATGTCTCAAACAAAACAAAACAACATACATGAGGGAAAGGACACACTCTTCAATAAATGATGCTGGGAAAATAAGATGACCATAAGAAGTAGAATGAAACTGGACCCCTATCTCTCACCGTGCACAAAGATCAAATCCACATAGATTAAAGACTTAAACACAGTACTGGACGTAGTAGTTAGAGCAATCAGACAAGAGAAAGAAATGAAGGGCATCCACACTGCAAAGGAAGAAGTCAGATTACACGTCTTTGCTGATGATGTGATCTTATATCTAGAGAAACCCAAAGACTCCACCCAAAGATTATTAGAATTGATAAACTGATTCAGTAAAGTTTCAGGGTAAAAAATTATTGTACACAAAATTAGTAGTATTTTTATGTGCCAACAGCAAACAATCTGAAAAGAAAACGAAGGATGCAATGCTATTTACAACAACTACAAATAAAATAAAATACCTAGAAATAGACTTAAACAAGGAAGCGAAAGATCTCTGTAATGACAATTATAAACATTCATGAAAGGTGTTGAAAGGGACACAAAATAATGGAAAATCTTCCACGCTTGTGGATGAGAAGAATCAATAGTGTCAAACGGAAATAAGAATGAAAGAAATCTACAGATTTGATACAATCCCCATCAAAAATACCAATGACATTCTTCACAGAAATAGGAAAAAAAAAATCTTAAAATTTATGGGTGGTGCCTGTGGCTCAAAGGCATAGGGTGCTGGCCCCATATGCCGGAGGTGGCAGGTTCAAACCCAGCCCCGGCTAAAAACTGGAAAAAAAAAATTTATATGGAAACACAAAAGATCCTGTCATTTCCAACATGTCTTGACCTGGAGGACATCTTGTCAAGCGACATAAGCTAAGCTTGGAAAGACAAATCTCACATATTCTCACTCATTCGTGGGAGGTAAATATTGAAAACCTTTGATATCCTGGAGACAGAGCAGAGAAAGGTAGTTACAGAGGCTGGGAAGGGAGGTGGGGAGCAGGGAGGCTAGCAAAGAAATCTAAGACTTGAATGCAGAGATGGGAGTACTAAAAACGGATCCCCTGACCACATGAATCACCAAAGGGCTCTTCAGAAGCTGTCTTCCATCTCTTAGGAGATCTCTTAGTGACTCGTTTTTTCCCATTGGGCCAACCAACTATTGATGTTTGGATCTTCTTTCTTTCACCCACTTCTATACTTGCAGAGATTCTCCCTCCTCCTTTCCTCATTACCTTTTTCTAAAGTCAGTCTCTGCATAATTCACTTTGAAGTTTTCTCTATTTACAGTTAAGGGTTTTTTTTTTTTATTTTAAAACATTAAGGGGGTACAAATGTTTTTATTAAATGGATAACTTCTGTAATGATTAATGATTAAGTTGGGCTTTTAGTGTGCCTGTTACCAAAATACTGTTTATTGTACTCAACTAGTAAGTTTTTATCCCTCACTCCCTTCCCACTCTCTCCCTGTCTTGGTTTCTAATGCCCTTTGTCCTAAGTGAGATGTCCTAGGGATGAAAATACAGGTCATATTAACTTTTGTCTAGAAAAATCTTTTTTTAATCATATTAACTTTTATCTAGAAAAATCTTTTATGTCAGTGCTAGAAAACGTTTCTCAGATTAGAGTAAAATGCAATCTTTTTCTTTCTTTCTTTCTTTCTTTTTTTGAGACAAAGTCTCACTCTGTCACCCTGGGTAGAGTCCCATAGCATCATAGCTCACAGCAACTTCAAACTCTTGGCTTGAACAATCTTCTTGCCTCAGCCTCCTGAGTAGCTGGGGCTAAAGGCACCCACCACAACACCCGGCTAGTTTTTCTATTTTTAGTAGAGATAGGATCTTGGTCTTGCTCAGGCTGGTCTTGAACTCCCAAGCTCAAGCAATCCATCTGCTTTTGCCTCCCAGAGTACTAGGATTATAGGTGTGAGCCACTACACCCAGCCTACAATCCCTTTATGAATGACAATAAATCTTATTGAATTTCAGTGTTGCTATGTTATTTATAAATTAACTTTTGTGTATAAAAAATTGTTAAAAGTAAAATTTTGACTAGACACAATAGATGTAGAATTACAAAGTATGTCCAAATGCTCTCCAACAAATTCATATGTTAAAATTCTAACTCCCAAGGAAATGGGATTAGAGGGTAGGGAGGGGATGAATGCCTCAAAAAAATAAGCCCTAAAGAGATTTTTTTCCTTCAAGCCAGGTGAGGTTATATAGCAAGAAGACTGCAGTCTGGGAACTGGGAAGGGGCCCCTCACTAGGCACCGAATCTGCTGGTACACTGACTTTGGGCTTCCCAGGCTCAAGAACTTTGAGAAATAATTGTCTGTTTTTTATAAGATATTAAGTTTATGGTATTTTGTTATAGCAACCCCAAATGGGCTAAAACAATGCCCATTTTGTACTGAAAACATTGAGGAGTTTTCCAGTAGGATTTCTATGAATTTTCCAGCTTTTACTGGCATTTGAGAGTCTATCAGTGCAGGTAGATATCCCCAGTGAGGCACACTTAAGCCCAGATATCTACAGTAGCATTTCCTCAACAACTTTGATTCTGTGAGTGTCCAGACGCCTGGGGATTAGCTCTTATGATCCCATTCATAAGGGACTAGAATAGAACCTAAAAAAGAATGGGTGTACACACACACACACACATTCAGTCATTACTCAGTCCATTTCTTCCTGAGGAAAAACTTGTCCAGGAAACAAAGTTTCCACGCAGTGATGGCCAGATGTGGATAGAATTCAAGTAAGATTGGTTAGAATGATTATAAATTTTAAGCCTTCACAATCTAATGCAATCTTCTCAGAATAAGGAATATTTACATATATGTATTTATGTATTCACACAAATAAATAGACACGTGCACACATACACAGTATATCGGCATGTGTGTCTTGATTGTTTATTTTCGGACAAGAATATTTCCTCTTTTTAGTACATGCAATGAAATGAAACAGTTAAGGAAATACACATTCGAATCCTTCTATATTACTTATCAACTGATGTCAATTTTTCTATACCATAATTTTCTCATGGCATTTTTCACTTCTGCATTCCTCAGTGTATATATCAGAGGGTTGAGTAAGGGTGTCCCAATGGTATAAAACACGGCCACCATCTTGTCAATTGGAAAAGTCATTGGTGGGCGTGTGTATATAAATATACATGGACCAAAAAATATGACAACCACGATAAAGTGGGAAGTGCATGTGGAAAGTGCTTTTCGTCTTCCTTCGGCACTGTGGTTTCTTAGAGAGTATAAGATAACGATATAGGAGATAAACAGAATTATGAAACTCAGCATGCAGATGGCCCCACTATTGGACACAATCAGCAAATTTATCACATAGGTGTCCATGCAGGCAAGTTTCAACAGGGGCTGCAAGTCACAGAAATAATGATCAATTAAATTTGGGCCACAGAAGGGCAATCTCAAAGCCAGGAAAATCTGTGCCAAAGAATGAATGCAAGACCCTATCCAGGCCAAAATCACTAACATACCACAGACATGGCGGCTCACGATGGTTGTGTATCTCAGGGGCTTACAAATGGCTACATAGCGGTCAAAGGCCATGAGGATGAGCACAAAGATCTCCATGCATCCAAAGAAATGGGCTGCAAAGACCTGAGTCATGCACTCATTGTAGGAAATGGTCTTCTTTTGAGAAAGGGCATCCACAATCAATCTGGGGGCTGTAGTTGTAGAAAAGCAAGTGTCAGCAAAGGATAGGTAAAAAAGGAAAAAGTACATGGGACTCCCAAGGGTCTGGCTTGTTTTAATAGTCATCATGATGAGAGAGTTCCCAAACAGAGTTGCAAGGTAAAGAATCAAGAAAATCCCAAATACTGCTTTCTGCTTTCCAGCATCCTGTGTCAATCCAAACAGAATGAATTCATTCACACTGTTATTCATCACCGTACTAGCCTCTGTAGGTAGGATGCAGTTGAAAATCTGCAGAGAGAAGGAAAGAAATGACAATTTGGGGACATGAGTGGGCTGATCTCTAATTCTTGGGTTCCCTTTCATGCCTGTTACCTGCCTTTTCAGGGAACCAGGATCCCTATGAATCTTTGTAAATCTGCAGGTGTCCTCGCATCTCCAAGATTTAGCTGTTAATTCAGAAACTCAAGCTTGAGATTGGTCAAAAGCTTTTGCATTTGGGGAGTAAAAAAATAAGTGTCCTTCAAAAATGTTGACTTCCATTTAGATTGAGAACTGTAGAACTTGTTCTTTAGTGACTTAACTGCTTTGAAACTTAGCCTTTATATGAGCAAAATGTGCTCTGGCTTATTCTAAATTTTTAGAAGAATTAAAGATTTTATACCCACACATATCTACATACACATGCACACATATTTCTTGTATTATGCATCTTATTTCTGTGCTTTGCAATCAAAAAAAATATTGTAATATAATTAAGCATCAGTACTATTAGGGAATATCTCTTGAAGGAAATCTTCTCAGTTCAGGGCACTCATGTTTGGGGTCCATTTGTCCTGACCCTAAAATTTGAATTTTCCAGCTTTTACTGGCATTTGAGGGTCTATCAATGCAGGTAGTTATCTTCAGTGAGGCAGACTTAAGCCCAGATACCTAGAGTAGCATTTCCTCAACAACTTTGATTCTGACTGGATGAAATGTGCTTTACAAAGGTTTTTGACAAACTCACTTAATGCCTCTTGTGTTCAAGGTGTCAGCTCCTAGATGGTCATGATATAACAGATATCTGGATAATATCTTGAGGTTGGCATAATTGAAAAACTACTCTTCACCCTCTTTACTGCACTCTTAAACTTATTCTAATAAAATGTTGAGTTTCTCTGTGTATGAAGTTGACCTGATATAAAATTTCTAACATGACTGGGACATAAGTAGCACGTTTTCTCAGTCATATATGTGCCTTGTTACATACACATCCTTAATTTCCTAGGAAATTTTTTCTACAAACATTATTTGAAAAAAAAAAATTCCATAATCTCAACATACAGTGATGTTTCTATTTCAAGTCCTACTTAATCACATATATAGTTTATATGATTGAAGTAATCATACAATACCATTTTGTATTTAGATGTTGACAAAGTTATTAGAATAATTATTCTCTTGTTATACTCTTTGCAGGTGACCAATTTAATGGTGTAATAATATATAAATTGTTATAATTGTCCATTGAGACACCTATGTTTCTTCCACTTTTGCTCTTGTAAGTAACAGTTCTGTAAACAACTTTATAAAAATTTCTCAGGTGTAATATTGTTATCCAAATCCTAAATAGTATCAGTGTTATTAATTATTCAAAATTATTTTGTACAAAACAATTGATACTTATTTTTATATATTTATTATAGAATAATTTACGATTATACTACATTTAAAATAAACAGAAAAATGTGAGAGTAAACATTAAAATTTCTCTTCACATTATTTGAATATATAACCTTAATCTTAAAAAAATTATTTGTATGTACTTCCCAAAACATGTAAATTTACATACGTGTGTATCTCTATGTCCTTTTGAAAAATGTTCAGTATTAATGATTGATCAGAAAAATTGAAGCACATGCAAAAAAATTATCTTATGACATTATCTTATTACCTTATTAGATTAATAGGGATAAATATATATTTTATTCACATTAACTTTATCAACCAAATGTTACATTTTCATACATTTTTTGAAAATATTGCCCTTCTGATCATTTAAAAAAATTTTTGAGCCCATCTTTTGCAATCTTGATAGTTTAGTAAAATGGATTTTAATCTATAAAAATAATTATTATGTTTCTTAATTAAGAATTATGATTTTGCTTCTTCTCAGTTATTATTTCTCTTTTTCATGTCCCTTTTACCTTTTCACATATTTCAATCTGTCAATTTTCCCATCTTAATTTAGTATTTAGTATATTATTTCAAAATATTAAAAAATTATAATATTCTCTACTTTTCTGTAATTCCATAATCATTTTTCACTTAAATATTGAATCAGAATTGCCTGAAATTAAAATTATTCATTCATTTATCAAAACTATTGAATGAACATTGTTGTGAGAAATAGGAAAAATGCTCCCTTTTGTAACAACTTCCATGAATTTTAAGAAAAACATTAGATAAAATGATTATTTATATAAGGGACCACGTGGTTGGTGTTAGACAACTGGAAACCATCTTTAGAGAAAAACATCCCTAAAAAAAAATAGATTGGTCAGTGAAGAACCCCAAATTACATTAACTATAAATTTATTTATATAGATTCAGGTTTTCAACCAGGTTCTCAGAGATGCAAACATTAAAAATGGAGGTGGACAGGTCTGCTGGTGTCTCACAGCAATCAGAGCAGAGCCTGAGCCACACTGCTGAGACACAACCCCTCCGCCTTGCCTAGTAGTGGTTTGACATTTAACAGGTCTCTTGATCTTCACATGTCAAACATAAATAATAATCTATCTTTGCTACAAAGGTTAGGTAATTTAGTATATGTCAACTATACGTAGAAGATGAGGCCATGTACTGTCTACAAATGTAGTTACTTTTATCATGATTATTAGTACTGGCTTTGCAAAAGGGACTTTCCATGTTTCAAAAAGGTCACTTTAAATTGTTTAATTACCCATACTATAGCTGCACAACGGTTTGAAAACATTAATTTTCTTTGCTGAGTGGCTAAAATTATATCAGCACTGTGGATAATAGTAGCTATTTGTTTATGTATGACCAAAAGCTAGAAATGATAGTACTTAATATTTTTAACAAATATAAAAAATAAAATGAATGAAAAGTGCATTAAACCTTGATTATATGGTAAGAAGAAAGATTATACAATGATAAAAAAAGAGAAATAAAATAAATCTTGCTCGTTAAAAAAAGGTTGCGATCCAGAGATATGTCTTTAAACAGGAAGAAAAACCAAAATTTTGATGTTTCCTCTTCACACTCTTGTTATCGTCTTATTTTCACCTCCTTTCTAGTACTTGAAAAGGAAAAGTGGGCATTTTAATGACATGATGATTCATACATATAATAAAATGATTACTCTGGTTTCCAAATGCGATGGCTGAGATGCTCGCTCCAGCTTTCAAAGTCCACAACGTGATACCCTCACTCACCTTCTGCTCGTCCCCACAGTGCTTCTGCGCATTCGCACTCCTACCACACCTCACATTTTCCGTGCCTTGTAAATGCACCTAGCCATCTCACTTCCTGAATATTCCATATCTCTGAGAGGCTCAATGACCTGTCCTCTGCAATAGCCTCAACTGTCCATCTCTACCTGTTTACAGAGTACCCAGTTCGGCAAAGCCTTCCCAGATTTCCCCAGAGTTCTCTCATTATTAATGGCCTTCTACTGTTAAAATGTGTGTGCATGTGTGTTAGTCAGTTATACATTTGATCAGAATATTCTCCTCTCATTTTTCCTTCAACACCTTTGTGCATTTTGTTTTACAGTCTCTCATAAGGCAAAGTGACTGGGCTTTGCTTTGAACAATTCAGGCTAAGCTGGGAGGCAGAATTTAGCAGTGAGCAGTTAGGGAAGATCCAGGATCAGAACTCAAGCCCTTTTTTTTTTGGTAGAGACAGTCTCACTTTGTTGCCCTCAGCAGAGTGCTTTGGCATCACGGCTCACAGCAACCTCCAGCTCTTGGGCTTAGGCAATTCTCTTGCTTCAGCCTCCCAAGTAGCTGGGACTACAGGCACCCACCACAAAGCCCGGCTATTTTTTGTTGCAGTTTGGCTGGGGCCGGGTTTGAACCCGCCACCGTTGGTGTGTGGGGCTGGCACCCTACTCAATGAGCCACAGGTACCACCCAGAACCTAAGCCTTTGTTATCCACAGCAATCTCTGTCTAATGTTCCACCCCACATGCCATGCAAGGCATCAAACTCCAGTCACCCAGGTGGAGCCAGTGTGGAGCCAAAAAACCATTAACAGGTAAAGATGGAAACCACTGACGTGTTCAGTACGTGTTTTGACTATTGAGTGGATGCTGCCTTCCTGGTGGCAAAGATATGAGCCACATATATTTAAAAAGTAACAGCAGGTTAGAATAATAGGGGGAGTCAGAACCAAAAGAAAAAAGAAAATGTTATTGTGAATAGGAGTCAGAAGGGAAGAAGGAGGGAGAAGGGAAGGAGTCAGAAGGGAAGAAGACTCAGGAGATGAGACAGAGAAAAGCACAATATAAAGCTGAGCTAAAAACCATGGTAGGGATGAAGTGTCGTTTCTCCTAGAATTTCACTAAAAGATTTTGTTTCTCTCTCCTCTAACCCTCTATTGTCCCTTTCCCCAGTGCCACAAAGATGACATAGAAGGTTGCGGACAGCCCACATCACCATTATCAGTGTCAGGACAGTTGATGTTATCAGTGCCAACGCATTCTGAAGGTGTACAATCCGCATGCATCCCTACCCTTGCCCTGACCTCAAACTTGGCAAGTAGGAAGTTTGAAAATATCGGATACTATACCTCAGTCCCCTTTACTCCATCTTCTTTTTCTATCAGAACTGACCTGAGATATTGCTGCCTCAAGCAGAGGCCAGTGCAATCTGGGGAATCAGTTCTCTCATCACTGGAGGAAGTATGTCCCTGGAACTTTGTTTCTCAGGAGACAGAACTGGATGAAAACTGCCCTACATTGTCTTGAATTGGAGCCAAGAGAGAAGAAATCGTTCAGTGGGGCTTTAAACTTATCCTTTTTCCTAGTGGAAAGAGAGATAGAGATAGAGATAGAGATAGAGATAGAGATAGAGATAGAGATAGAGATAGAGATAGAGAGAGAGAGAGAGAGAGAGAGAGAGAAAGAAAATGATATCCAATAGAAAACTCACAGCTTTCTCTTTTTCAATTCTGATTTACTTTGAAGATAATCAACGTGCAGTGCAGGTGTAAATTTTACTTTTAGTTCCTCGACTTTATGGCGGAAACTATGGATAGAGGAGATGGTCTCCAGACAGCCAACCCTTCCTAAAGAGGCCTGACTCTAAAAATGAGTTTTAAATGTCAGCAGAAGGTTTCTTACTTCTGCTTCCAGAACTTTCTCAAATAAAAAGAATATATCCCACTCTTCTGTATAGAAACATCTCTACAGTCAGCTCTCTTAAACCAAAATATTCTCTGGCCCAATATGTGAATGAAAGGTATATTTTTCCTCTATGAAATATTTAAAGAGATTTCTAAAGAGTTCAAAAATGCCCAGCCTCTAGAGGAAAAAATAGCTCTTGTTGAAGAATTTGCTCAATAGGCAATTTAGGGCTGTTAACCTAAGACCACAGCAAATCAGGGGGCCAATTAATCCTAAGCAAGTCTGTTATGTTCTCAGAACCTGCCTCCACTTCTTGCCTGTCCTAAGGGACAACTCCCATTTTAGATACCAAGTACTCCCTCAAACATACTTTCAAAGCCATATTCACGTGTAGACCACTAAAAGTTACCAAATGCATTCTCCTTTCAGCCAAATCTTTTTTTTTTTTTTTTTTTTTAAATTAAATAATAGCTGTGTACATTACTATGATCATGGGGCAACATACCCTGGTTTTATAGACTGTTTGACACATTTTCATCACACTGGTTAACATAGCTTTTCCTGGCATTTTCTTAGTTCTTGTGTTAGGACATTTATATTCTACATTTACTAAGTTTCACAGATACCCTTGTAAGATGCACCACAGCAGTAATCCCACCAATCACCCTCCCTCCACCTCTCCTCTTCCCTCCCTCCCCTCCCTCTCCCCCTTCCCCGTATTTTTAGGTTATAACTGGGTTATGGCTTTCATGTGAAAGCCATAAATTAGTTTCATAGTAGGGCTGAGTACATTGGATACTTTTTCTTCCATTCTTGAGATACTTTACTAAGAAGAATATGTTCCAGCTCCATCCATGTAAACATGAAAGAGGTAAAGTCTCCAT
>CAUYPK010170954.1:0-65118 GCA_963574355.1 Loris lydekkerianus
TTACCATTGGATCTTTATTTAAAAATCTGATCTGCCAATTTAGCGTTTTCCACCAACCCGGGGAGCAGAAACCTTCACAGGCTTCACAATCTTTTGCTTAGGTGCTGCCTTTGTGGGTGCCTGTAAAAAGATGACATATTACGTGACATCATTCCTCAAAACCTTATGACCCCCTCCATGTCCAGATTCTTTATGTACCATAGATCACTTAATAATTTAACTGCCTTCCTAATACCAACCTTTTTATTTAAAACTCCCTAAAATATTAGATGTCTATCTATATAATGAAAGACACACATTGTCATAGATTGAAAGAGACACAGTGAGTTTCCTGAATTTTAGTAACAGTGTAAGACCAATGTTAATTTTGGGGTTTTGAAAATTTTACTATGGTTAAATAAATTAACTGAGAAAAACTGGGTAAACTTCCTATACTGCTACTGCAAACTTCCTGAGTCTAATTATCTCACAACAGTTTAAAAAACAAAAGCCACCTTTATTTCCCTGTTTCCTCATTCCTTTCATTTAAGAAATGGTTTGTCTCCCGGAAAGACCCTCTCTGGAGATCAAACCATACACCTATTAGTTAAAAAGATCATTTCCAATTGAGCCTTACAACTAAATTTCTTAAACCCATGAAACTTTCACTTATCACAATTTAGATAAAAAATAAATTTTCTTGTTCTATTATTTAAGAAACGCAATAAAGCTCAGAATTACCTTAGCAGCAGCCATTGCAGTCTTTTTTGATGCTTGCTTTGCCTTTTTTGCTTCCTTTGCAGCCCTGTAGGATTAAAAAATTACTTAAGGGGCTTGGTGCCTGTAGCTCAGCAGCTAGGGCGCCAGCCACATACACCAAGCTTGTGGGTTTAAATCTAGGCCGGGCCTGCCAAACAACAACTACAACTAAAAAATAGCCAGGCACTGTGCCGGGTGCCTTTAGTTCCAGCTACTTGGGAGGCTGAGGCAAGACAATCGCTTAACCCTAAGAGTTTGAGGTTGCTGTGAGCTGTGACGCCACAGCACTCTATTAGGACAACATAGTAAGAGTATAGACTGTCTCAAAAAAAAAAAAAAAAAAAAAAATTACTTGGGGCAGCGCCTGTGGCTCAAAGGTGTTGGGCACTGGCCCCAGTTGCCGGAGGTGGTTATTTCAAACCCAGCCCCGGCCAAAAAATTAAAAAAAAAAAAAAAAAAAAAAAGGAGCTAGAATCTTAGACAAGTTAGAACTATCATATTGCATCCTTTCTCATCTCTATCTACTTATTTGTAGGCTAAATCTCAGGGGGTTGTCAATAAAATATATTAACCAAAGAAAAAAGTATCAACCACCAAATCAGGTGAACATATATGGTGACTTTAACTGCATACAGAATTTCAATGTAACAAATTAAACTACATCATAAACTTTTGTATATGATGTATATGTCACCCAAATAATTATGGGTGATAATCATAAATCATTTACTATAGTTTCAAGTTTCATAACAAAAATGAGATCAGGTTCCTGAACCTATAGCTAGATTTTATATCCATCCCAATAGCTGAAGTGCTTATAATGAAGCATTTCTTACCTGATAGCTTGTTCTCGTTGAGCCTTTCTAACTTCAGGTTTCTGGTTTCATTTTGCCATTGTATCAGCAAGAGATGCACCAGTTATGGCCCTCTGGAATTTGACTGCACGGCGGGTTCTTTTCTTTTAAATTTCCTCCGACTGTCCCTTTTTGTGCTTTCTTCTGTAGAGTACTGTCCAGTTTATCTGTCGAGGATTTCCTCTTGGGAAGGAATGCTGACTCGCATTTTGCATTCACAAACTGGAAGACCTTGCTGTCAGTCCTCGCATAGCGTCTCCCGTGTCCGGGGTAGATCTTGTACCCGCTGAAACTGCACAACTCGACCTTCATGGTGGCAGCAACCGAGACAAAGAAAAGATGGTGAAGAGACGGAGAGGACCATGGGAAGATCTATTTATTTAATTTCGAGACAGAGTCTCACTCTGTCACCCTGGGTAGAGTTCCATCGTGTCATCATAGCTCATAGCAGCCTCAAACACTTGGGCTCAAGTGTTCCTACTACTTCAGCCTCCCAGGTTGCTGGGACTGTGGGCAGCAATAACCCACAGCTAGATTTTCTATTTTTATTTTATTTATTTATTTGTTTTATTTATTTATTTGTTTTGAGACTCACTATGTTGCCTTTCACTGAGTGCCATGGCAACATAGCTCACAGCAACCTCCAAGTCTTGGGCTTAAGCAATTCTCTTGCCTAAGCCTCCCAAGTAGTTGGGACGACAGGCGCCTGCCACAATGTCCAGCTATTTTTTATGGCAGTTTTCATTGTTGTTTAGCTGGCCCAGGCCGGGTTCGAACCCACCAGCCTTGGTGTATGTGGCTGGTACCACTGTGCTACGGACATCGAGCCAAGATTTTCTATTTTTAGTAGAGACAGGGTCCCGCTCTGTTTCAGTCTGGTCTCAAACACTCCCAGAGTGTTGGGATTACGGGTGTGAGCCACCGATCCCGGCATATTATTTGTGTTTTAGAGACAGGGTCTCCATCTGTCTCCCACGTTGGAGAGCAGTGGTGTCATAATAGCTCCCTGTAGACTCCAACCCCTGGGCTGAAGGGACCCTCTTCCCTCAGCCTCTGGAGTAACTGGAACTACAGGCATAAGCCCCTACATCTGCCTAATTTTTATATTTTTTGTAGAGACAGCTTATCACTATATTGCTCAGGTTTTGTCTTGAACCCCTGGGTGCAAGCAGTCCTCCTGTCTCAGCCTCCCAAAGTGCTAGGATTACCGGCATGAGCCACTGTGCTGTGATGATGATGATTATTACATCATCATCATTATTATTATTTGTAGATACAGAGTCTCACTTTACCGCCCTCGGTAGAGTGCCATAATGTCACAGGACTCACAGCAACCTTCAGATCTTGAGCTTACGCGATTCTTCTGCCTCAGCCTCCCAAGCGGCTGGGACTACAGGCACCTGCCACAACGCTCGGCTATTTTTTGGTTGCAGTTCAGCCGGGGCTGGGTTTGAACCCACCACCACCGGCGCTGTACTCACTGAGCCACAGGCGCTACCCTACATCATTATTTTTTATTCCTCCACCTTTATTTGTTTAAGAACTGATTCCTCCTTCGAGGCCCAGGACAGGGGTGAGATGGTAAGAGTGGGGAATAATAAACTAATGTCAACTGGGTACTCATTCTATGTGTGATTAGTCGCTAATTTTCATTGCTATCACTACAATGCAAGGCTCGTAAACATCAAAAATTGGTCCCCTTTCAGGGCCTTTGCCTTTGCTGTGCCCTCTGCCTTCTATACATCTTTTCCATGGATTTCATCCTTCTGAGGGGCCTTCTCTGATTAGTCATATTAAAAACACCCTTTTTGTTGTTACTTTAAATAGCTTTTGTATTTTTATTTTTATTTTATTTGAGACAGAGTCTCAAGCTGTCAGAGTGCCATGGTGTCACAGCTCACAGCACCTCAAACTCTTGGGCTTAAGTGATCCTCTTGCCTCAACCTTCTGAGTAGCTGGGACTATAGGCTCCCACCACAATACCTGGCTATTTGGCAGCCTACCCACTGAGCCACAGGTGCCATCCTTAAATAGCTTGCTTTTTTTGGTTGTAGTTGTCATTGTTGTTCGACAGGCCCAGGGCTGGATTGGAACCCGCCGGCTCTGGCGTATGTGTCTGGCATCCTAGCTGCTGAGCTAGGTGCACCAAGCCCTTTAAATAGCTTTTTAAACAAGAGATGAGGGCTCAGCACCCATAGCTCAGTGAGTAGTGCACCAGCCACATACACTGAGGCTGGCGGGTTTGAGCCCAGCCTGGGCCTGCTAAAAACAATGACAGCTGCAAGGAAAAAATAGCTGGGCGTTGTGGCTATAGTCCCAGCTACTTGGGAGGCTGAGGCAAGAGAATTGCTTAAGCCCAAGAGTTTAAGGTTGCTATGAGCTGTGACGCCATGGAACTCTACCGAGGGTGATATAATGAGATTCTGTCTCAAAGAAATAAAATAAAATAAAATGAAAAAAGAGATGGGCTCTATGTTGTCCAGGCTGGATTAGAACTGGCCTCAAGGGATCCTCTTGCCTCAAGCTCTTAGTAGCTGACTGGCACTATGGGTGTGTATTCACTCTGAAATGATCATGTTTAATTGCTGTCTTCTTTATTTTCAGCCAGCTTGAGAGATCTATGACAGCAAGGAGGGAGACTGTCTTCTTTTCTGCTGTGTCCCAGGGCACAGCCTGGGGTCTGGCAAAGGATTTCTACTCAGTACAAATGTCAAGTCTTTGTGAAATGAATTAATGGGGGTAGTAATGTTTTTTTGTTGTTGTTTGTTTTCTTTTTCTTTTTCTTTTTTTATTTATTTTCTTTTTTCTTTTTTTTTTTTAGAGACAGAGTCTCACTTTGTTGCCCTCGGCAGAGTGCTGTGGCATCACAGCTCACAGCAACCTTTAAGTCCTGGGTTTAGGCAATTTTCTTGCCTCAGCCTCCCGAGTAGCTGGGACTACAGGTGCCAGCCACAACGCCCAGCTATTTTATTGGTGTTGCTGCAGTTTGGCTGGGGCTGGGCTTGAACCCGCCACCCTTGGTATATGGGGCCAGTGTTCTACCCATTGGGCTACAGGCACTGCCCTTTCTGTGTGTGTGTGTGTGTGTGTTTGTGTGTGTGTGTGTGTGTGAGACAGAGTCTCACTATGTTGCCCTCGGTAGAGTGCCATGGGGTCACAGCTCACAGAGCAACCTCAAACTCTTGAGTTCAAATGACTCTCCTGCCTCAACTTCCCAAGAAGCTGAGACTACAGGTGTCCATCACAATGCCCAGCAAGATTTAGAGATTAGATCTCGCTCTGGCTCAGGCTGGTCTTGAACCTGTGAACTCAGGCAGTCCACCTGCTTTGACCTCCCAGAGTGCTAGGATTACAGGCGTGAGCCACCATGCCCAGCCTGATTTTTCCTTTTCTTTCTTTCTTTCTTTTTTTTTTTTGAGATAGAGTCTCTGTCACACTGGTTAGAGTGCCATGGCATTATAGCTCACAGCAACCTCATATTCTTGGGCTCAAGTGATTCTTTGTCTCAGCCTTACTCTCTTTTACTCAGCCCAAGTAGCTGGGACTACAGGCACCTGCCACAACACCCGGCTATTTTTTTCAGAGACAAAATGGGGTCTTGTTCTTGCTCAGGCCCGACCCAATAGTAATGATTTATTATCTCCATATTCCAAATAAGAAAACTGTAGCTTAGAGGGAGCCAATGATAGATTCTATCTGCCCTTCCACCTCCAGAGCTCAGTCACACAAGCACTGACTACCTTACTGTGTTCTAGTTTTGGTCTAAATGCTAGAGATATAATGACCCACATAGCCTGGACTTTACAGTATAGCAGGGGTGCAGATATTAATCAAATAACTATACAATCAAAGATATAATACATTAGCAATTTCATGGACTCCAGCTTCACAAACATATCCAGAATCCAATCAGTTCTCACCAACTGTATGCTGGTGCACGTACTATTTAGTGCAATAATCTTTTTTTTTTTTTTTTTGCAGTTTTTGGCTGGGGCAGGGCATGAACCCGCCACCTGCAGCATATGGGGCTGGCACCTTTGAGCCACAGGCGCCGTCCACAGTAATCTCTCATCTCACTTAGGACTTTTTATTATTTATTTATTTAATAAATAAAATTTATTAAAGTTGCCTCTGTTGCCCAGGCTGGAGTGCAGGGGCTTCAGTTCACAGCAACCACAAACTACTGGGCTCAAATGATCTTCCTACCTCAGCCTCCAGAGTAGCTGGGACTGCAGGTACCTACCACAAAGCCTGGCTAGTTTTTCCATTTTAATAGAGATGGGGTCTCACTCTTGCTCAGGCTGGTCTAGAAATCCTGAGCTCAAGGTATCTTCCCTCCTTGGCCTCCCTAGAGTGTCAGGATTACAGGCATGAGTGATCGTGCTCGGCCTCCACCCCCTACCCCCCAAATTAAGAGTCTGTGGTAGGCTTGTTGGTACTTTACCCATAAATTCCCTACATATTTATTTTCAACACATAAGAAAAATAGGTTCATGTATAATGATCAGAACCAGAAAAATAATATTAATACAATTTTATTATTATTATTATTATTCTTTGCAGCTTTTTTGGCTAGGGCCAGGTTTGAACCCACCACCTACGGTATATGGGGCTGGTGCCCTACTCCTTGAGCCATAGGCATCACCCTATTTTTTATTTTTAGAGATAGGGTCTTGCTATGTTGTCCAGGCTCAATTTCAACTCCAAGTGATCCTCACACATTGGCCTCCGAAGTAGTTGGGACTACAGGTGCACAACTGACTAATAATAATATTTTTTTATCTAATTCACAGTGCATAGTCAGATTCTACCAGTTGCCCCAATAATGTTCTTTACAACAAAACAAAATCCCAGATCACATGTTTCTTTCAGGCCTTATGTCTCTTTGTTGTTTTTAATCTAGAACAGTTCCTGAGGTTTGCTTTGTGTTTACAACATTGCCATCTTCAAAGAGGATGGAACAGATATTCTCTAGAAGTTTCTCTGATAGGTTTCTATGATCAGATTCATATTGTACAGTTTTGACAGTAATGTCACAGAAGTCATGTGGGGTCCCTCTCAGTGCATCTTATCAGGAGGCACATGAGGCTGGTTTGTCCCCCTTCTAGAACAGGTTTATTGAAGTATAAATGGCATACCAGACAATTCACTCATTTAAAATAAACACTTAGTGCTTTTTAGTGTATGCACTGAACTGTGAAACCATCACTACAATTTAATTCTAGAACATTTTTATCACCCCTAAAGGAAACCCTGTACCCTTTAGCAGTCAGTCCCCATCCTCCTCCCCCAGCCCCTGACAATCAGGAACCCACTTCCTCTCTCTGTAGATTTGCCTATTCTGGATCCTTTCCTTTCCCTTTCCCTTCCCCTTCCCCTTCCCTTCTCCTTCCTTCCTTCCTTCCTTTCTTTCTTTTTCTTTCATTTGAGACAGTGTCTCACTCTGTTGTCCCAGGCTAGAGTACCCTGGTGTCATAGCTCACAGCAACCTCAAACTCTTGGGCTAAAGTGATCCCCTTGCCTCAGCCACCTGAGTAGCTGGGACTGTACGCACCCACCACTACACTTGGGTGGTTGTTTTATTTTATTTTTTGAGGCAGAGTCTCACTTTATGCCCTCAGTAGAGTACAAAGATGTCATAGCTCACAGCAACCTCAAACTCTTGGGCTTAAGCAATCCACTTGCCTCAGCCTCCAAATAGCTGGGACTACAGGTGCCTGCTACATGCCCAGCTATTTTTAGGTCTCACTCTGGATCAGGCTGGTCTTGAACTCCTGAGCTAAAGTAATCCTCCTGCCTTGGCTTCCCAGAGTGCTAGGATTATAGGCATGAACCTCTGCACTTGGCCTCCTTTTTTTTTTGTTTTTTTTAGAGATAGGGTCTTGCTCTGTCACCCAGGCAGGCTGAGTGCAGTAGTGGTGTCCTCACAGCTCACTGCAGCATTGAACTTCTGGGCTCAAGCTATCCTCCTGCCTCAGCCTTACAAGTAGCTGGACTATAGGTATATGCCACTAAGCTCAGCAAAAGTTTTGTACAGATAGGGTCTTGCTATTGCCCAGGCTGGTCTCAAACTCCCAACCTCAAATTATCCTTCCACCTTGGCCTTCCTTTCAAAGCACTGAAATTATAGGTATGTATGAGCCACCTGGTCTGGACTGGACATTTCATATAGATGTCACCACACCCCACTTGTCCTTCTGTGTCTGGCTTCTCTCACTGAGCCCAATGTTTTCGAGGTCCATCCATTTGTAGCCTGTGTGAGGGCCCCATCCTTTTTCATGACTAAGTAATATTCCACTGTGATTTCTCCACATTCTGTTATCCCATCATCCTTGGGATGAAACAATGAACATATGCATTGTTTCTCCCTTTTGGCTGTTGTGAATTGCGCTGCTGTGGACATTCGTGTACAAGTATTTGTGTGGACACGTGTTTTTGGTTCCCTTGAGTATACACCTATGGGTGGAATTGTTGGGCCCTGTGATAATTCTATGTTTCATCTTTGAGGTATGGACAGACTGCTCTCCAAAGTGACTGCATCATTTCACATTTCCATCAGGCTCTTTGTGACGGTTCTGATTTCTCCACATCCTCGCCAGCACTCATGACAAGCCCCATGAAATTTTGGACCATGGTGAATTTCCCTGGAACTTTGGTTCCAGCCCTGCAGTGAGGGGAATAGCTCCCTTGTTTACAAATCCCTTGCACGTTCTGTCTATAACTTATAAAATCAAGGAAAGATAAAGAAAAATGTCAATAACTGTAATCCTAGCGCTCTGGGAGGCCAAGGCAGGTGGATTGAGACCAGCCTGAGCAAGAGCAAGACTCCATCTCTAAAAATAGCCAGGTGTTGTGGTGGGCACCTGTAGTCCCAGCTACTTGGGAGGCTGAGGCAAGGGGATCACTTGAGCCCAAGAGTTTGAGGTTGCTGTGAGCTACGATAACACAGCACTCTACTGAAGGCGACATAGTGAGACTCTGTCTCAAAAGAAAAATAAAATAACAATAACAGCAGTGACTATGATAATATCATATCATGTGCCAGGAACTGTTGTAAGTGTTCCTTGTGCGTGAGGGCAGTTACCAGTTACTCATTTCACAAAGGAGGACAACAGAGGCTCAGAGCTCAGCCTGGCTGGTAGGGGCCGGGGAACCCAAACCTCTCCATCTTTGCCACCACCCCAAGGGCTTGCTCCTAGACGTGTTTTGTTTTTGTGCTTTTCATTATACCCAGAGTTTCCAATTGCCACCCTTGGGAGCCTGGCGTTGGCAGGGCTGGAAGTTGCTGTTGGGGTGTTTAAGGTTCTTTAAAAGGTGTTTGCCGTATTTCCCAAGGGCTATGCAGTGATTAGGTGCAGTGATTAGAGACTGCCTCAGGCGGGTGTGTCTCTGTGGACACCTGTTGGGGATGTGGCTGCCCACCTGATGTGCCCTCTAGAGACCCCTTGCTGCCTCTCCTTGGACACTCCAGGCCCACAGCCAGCTCCAGCTTTATGACTGGTGAGCTAGGTTTCTCTGAACAAATGGCCATCCCTCTCTGGGATTCTGCTTTCCTATCTCTCTAGTCTGTGCCTGGGCCCATTATATGACTTCTGCATGCCTGGTACCACTACCCTGGCTCCCTGGTCCCCAGATACCTCAGCCTCTTGCCTGAACAAAATAATCAACCCCTCCATCAGAAATGGCTGATGTTTCTCCATTTATTGGCTTGGTGACAAAAAAAAGAAAAGAAAAAAAAAGAAAAAAAGAAATGGCTGATGTTTACCAAACTCTCTCAGATCCCCAGCTCTATTCTGAGCTCTAGAGGTGGGCATGGTTATCAATCACAGGGAAAACTGCGATCCAGCGGTCTAGGACAGTTGAGAAACAGATTCAGAGGCATACCTTCATCCTCAGTGGCACCAGCAGCTACTTCCTAAGTTCCTACTGAGTGCAGTTGAGGCTTTGGCATTTTGTATAAGTGCTCCAGACTGAATTATGCTCCAACAAACTCATATGTTGAAGCCCTAATCTACAAAAGGAATGATATTTGGCTTTTGAGGGGTACTTAGGTTGAGACGATGTCATGAGGGTGGGAACTCAAAATGGGATTAGTGTTTTTATACTATACGACCAGACCTCGTGTTCTCTGCCATGTGAGTACTTAAAAAGGCTTCCTCTGGGCGGCATCTGTGGCTCACTGGATAGGATATAACGAGGGTGGCAGGTTCAAACCTGGCCCTGGCCAAACAGCAACAAAAAAATAGCTGGGTGTTGTGGCGGACGCCTGTAGTCCCAGCTACTCGGGAGGCTGAGGCAAGAGAATCGCCTAAGCCCAGGAGCTGGAGGTTGCTGTGAGCTGTGACACCACAGCACTCTACCGTGGGTTATAAAGTGAAATTCTGTCTCTACAAAAAAAAAAAGAAGACTTCCTCTGCAAGCCAAGGGAAAAGCCCTTGGCAGACACCCTACTGGTGGCACCTTAACATTGGACTCCTAGTCTCGACTATAAAAACCTAGATTTTGATATTTTATATATATATATATAAAAATTATTATTATTTTTAGAGACAGAGTCTCACTTTATCACCCTCGGTAGAGTGCTGTGGCGTTACAGCTCACAGCAACCTCCAACTCCTGGGCTTAGGTGATTCTCTTGCCTCAGCCTTCCAAGTAGCTGGGACTACAGGCACCCACCACAATGCCTGGCTATTTTTTGTTGCAGTTTGGCCAGGGCTGGGTTAGAACCCGCCACCCTTGGTATATGGGGCCAGTGCCCTACCCACTGAGCCACAGGCGCCGCCCTATATGTTTGTTTTTTGACACAGACTCTCACTCTGTCACCCTGGGTAGAGTGTCATGTTGTCATAGCTCACAAAACCCTCAAACTCCTGGGCTCAAGTGATCTTATTGGTTCAGCCTCCTAAGTAGCTGGGACTACAGGTGCCTGCCACCATGCCCAGCTAATTTTTCTATTTTTAGTAGAGATGGGTCTCACTCTTGCTCAGGCTGGTCTTGAACTCCTGAGCTCAAGCAATTCACCCACCTCAGCCTCCCAGAGTGCTAGGATTACAGACATGAACCACTGTGCCTGGCTTAAATTTAATATTTTTTAAACCACGCTGTTTATGGTATTTTGTGATGGCAGCCCAAGTTAGTTAAAACAAAGGGTTATATGGCCTAATCCCCAAGATAGCCTCAGGAAGAAGCCTCTGACCCAGATGCCCAGAAGGGCAATGTACCTCCCTAAAGTCACACAGCCAGGTGTTGACAGAGGTGAGATCAAACTCAAGTCTAGCTGGTTCTTCCTGCCATGTGTATCTTCCCATCCTTCCCTCCCCTATGGACAACTCCAGGGAGGCAGTTTAGTCTTGTGGCTAACCGACAGATGGGAGTTTGAATCCTCGGTCTGGAAGCCTACTTACTCTCTGAGTGACTTGAAACAATCCACTTCACTCTGTTTGAAACTTAGTTTCTCATCTGGAAAATGGGAATCATGACAGTTCCAGAGACCTATGAGCACTGAATGAGATCAGGCACGAGGGTTCCTCCCCTGGAGGTTAGCACAGAGTACTTGGGCAGCTGTCCTCCCTGACCCTTATTTTCTCTTTCTGTAAAATGGGCATAACATCTGTACCTACTTGAGTACAGTGCTTGAATCAATAGCAATAGGAATAAAGTGTTCAGAGAATAAAGTGCTCAGTATATATTCGTCCCAAACAATGGTCATAAACACAAATGTTTACAATCCAGACACACACTTCCATGCTGTGACCCTCCTGCCTAAGATACCTGGCTGCTTTCCCTACAAAGCTAGACTCTCTGGTGCACGTAGCCATTTGCATTTAAATTTAAATTAATTGAGTGAAAGGAAATAAAAATTCAGTTTCTCAGTTGCATGGGGCATACTTCAAGCTCTCAGTAGCCACATCTGGTCCACGGCACTGACCAATGTAGAACATGTCCGTTGTTGAAGGAAACTCTTGGGAGAGTACTGGCCCTGAACATTCTAGAACAGGGCTTCTCAGCCAGGGATGATTGTTTGCCCTCCAGGGAACAGTAGGTGATGTCTGGGATGGTTGTGGTTGTCATGACTTGGGCGGGGGAGGGGGAGGAGGAATGCTCGTAGCACAGCGTGCGTGGAGGCAGGGACGCTGCTCAGCACCCTGCAATGTCCACCCCACCATAGACAGTCCAGCCCTGGTGTCCACAGGGCTCGGGGAGAGACTCTGTTTCAGAGCTCCCCGAGTCACTAACCATAAACAGGAATTTTATTTTATACTTAAATTGATGAAAACGATATGAAATTAAAGATCTATTTCTTCAGTTACACTGGCTACATGTCACAGGTTTGGCAGCCACAAGTGGCCACTACGTGAGACAACACCCAGCTAGCACGCTGCACTCACTCGTCGCAGAAAGGCGGGACACCCTACCCCAGGGCCGGGCTTTCCCCATCCCCATCCCCACCCCCACCCAACTACAGACACAGGTTCCGCAGGCTGCCGTTCCACGTGCGTCCACACAGGGGCAGCGTCTCCCAGGGCCAGCGCACGTGTCCCTCACCCTGCAGAGGCGGAGCGTGGCCTGAGTGTGACCAGGGTTGTGGAGACAGCACCCCCTCGTTTTGCAAATCGTTAGCTATTCCCTGCTACGTTCAGGGCTCAGTGCAGGAGACAGCCCAGCAAGTCAGACTTTGGAGCCATCCTGGGCCCTGCAGGGTGCTGGGCAGCTACCTCGTTTCCACCCACTCCGTGTCAAGAGCATCCCCTCCTCCAGTCGTGACAACCAAAAAATGTCCCCAACATCACCAAGCGTACCCTGGGGACAGGATCACCTCTAGCTGAGACTCCCCTGGGTGATGGGATTCAATGGATCCCCCAAGAAACTCTGCCACTGCCCAGGATCACCTGCCCTGCTGAGGCTGCATAAATTTAGATCCAGACTCTGAGTGGGGAGGAAGAGAAAAGGGGAGTCCTAGGGGCTGAGGGTCACCTGGTCTGAACTGTCTGCCCCAAGAGGAGTTTATTCTGGTGTCCAGTTTTTGAGCAGGGAGCAAACTCAATTCTTTTTTCAAATAATTAATACAGATTTCTTAACTTTGGCACTGTGGATAATGACGCCAGGTCATTCTCTGGGATGGGGTCATCCTGGGCTCTGCAAGAGGCTGAGTGGTGTTCCTGGCCTCTACCCATGTCAGAAATTAACCCTCTCTCCAAAATGTCTCCAGACACTGTCAACTGTCTTTTGATTGGGTGAAGTGCAAATCATCCCTCCCTGAGAATTTCATTCTGGAAAATCAACTCGTCACACACATAAATATTTAAATTATGAAAATAAAAAGTGATGTAGGGGAAGGGCCTTCAAACTTTTTTTTGGCATAACATCTCTACCCAGTGAAAAAAGCACTCAGGCTGGGGGTGGGGGTGGGTGGCTCATGCCTATAATTCCAGCACTCTGAGAGGCCAAGGCAGGTGGATTGTCTGAGCTCAGGAGTTGGAGACCCCGACTCTAAAAATAGCTGGACATTGTGGTGGGTGCCTGTAGTCCCAGCTACTTGGGAGGCTGAGGCCAGAGGATTCCTTGAGCCCAAGAGACTGAGGTTGATGTGAGCTATGACACTATAGTACTCTGCCCAGGGTGACAAAGTGAGACTCTGTCTCCAAAAAAAAAAAAAAAAAAGTACACTCACATATAAATACTTGGTCAGGATAGTCATTTAAATACATGGCCCAATAAAAGTTGCACAAGATAACACTTGACCTTGCAAAGCACAATGTATTACGATATCTCCTATTCTAGTTAATTTAAAATATAAATGTGGGTCATGATCCACTAAATTGAATTCTCAGCCCACACATTGATAAAAATAAGATTAAAATACCAGCTGGGAAAAATCCAACCTGGAAACAACCCCAGGCCCATTGACTATAGAAAAGATAAATAATGATGGAGTCTCAGCATGGAAGTGAACAAATGGTACTGTCAAACATGGATAAGTTGTTTTGTTTGGTTTTTGAGACAAGGTCTTGCTCTGTCACCCAGGCTAGAGTGCAGGGGCATCATCACAGCTCAGTGCAACCTCAAACTCCTGGGCTCAAGCTATCCTCCTGCCTCAGTCTCTCGAGTAACTGGGACTACAGGCACCCACCACATGCCCAGCTATTCTTCTATGTTTTGTAGAGATGGGGTCTCATTCTTGCTCAGGCTGGTCCCAAATTCCTGAGCTCAAGCATTCCTCCTACCTTGACCTCCCAAAGTGGTAGGCCTATAATACGCATGAGCCACTGTGTCCAGCCCATGGACATGTCTTGTACACAGAATATGGAGCAAAGGAAGCCAGGGGCATGACTGTATATATGCATATGTGTAGTTCAAGAGCAGGGAAAACTATCCCAGTTTTACAAATAGGCAAAGGTTTTGAATAGACATTTCTCCAAAGAAGATACACAAATGGCCAACATAAACATGAATCATTAGTCATTAGGTAAATGCAAATCCAAACCATAATGGGAGACCGTTTCATACCCAGTAGAGTGGCTGTAATAAAATTTTCAGAAACATAAAATAACAAGTGTTGGAGAAGATGGGGGAAGAATCGAACCCTCCTGTACAGCTGGTGGGAATGCAACATGGTGTAGCCACTGTGGGAAATGGTCTAGTAGTTCATCAAAACACTAAACATAGAATTGCCCCATGGGCCCCAGCAATCCCACTCCTAGGTGTACAAACAAATAAATCCAAGCAGGGACTGAAAGAGATGTTCCCACACCTATGTGCAAAGTGTTCATAGCAGCATTCTTCATATTAGCCAAATACTGGAAACAACCCAGGTGTCCATCAGTGGGTAACTGTGTGGTCCATCAATACCATAGACTATTATTCAGGCATGAAAAGGAAGGAAATTTTGACACATATTACAATGTGGATGAACCTTGGGGACACAAAAAGATAAACACTTATATGAGGTCCCTAGAATGTCAAATTCAAAGAGAGACAAAAAGTAAATGGTGGGTGCCAGGAGCTGGGGAGAGTGTGGGGAGTTAGTGTTTCAAGGGGACAGAGTTTCAGTTTAGGAAGATAAGAACATTCTGGAGATGGAGGGTGATGATGGTTGCACACCATTCTGAACGTACTTAATACCACTAAATTATATGCTTAAAATGGTTAAAATGACAAATTTTGAGTTATATATATTTTTTACTGCAATTTACAATGTATCAAATCTGATCAAGAATCTAGAAGGTGGCTCATGCCTGTAGTCCTAGCATTCTGGAAAGCTGGGTTGCTTGAGTTCACAGCTTCGAGACCAGCCTGAGCCAGTGTGAGACCCTATCTCTAAAAAAGAGCCAGGCGTTGTGGTGGGCACCTGTTGTCCAACTACTGGAGGGAGGCTGAGGCAAGAGAATCCCTTGAGCCCAGGAGTTTGAGGTTCCTGTGAGCTATGATGCCATGGCACTCTACCAAGGGCAACAAAGTGAGACTCTGTCTCAAAAAACAAACAAACAAAAAAAGAATCTAGGGGGCAGCGCCTGTGGCTCAAAGGGGTAGGGCACAGGCCCCACATGCCGGAGGTGGTGGGTTCAAACCCAGCCCTGGCCAAAAACCTCACCAAAAAAAAAAAAAAAAAAAAAAAAAAAAGAATCTAGAACAAAACTCCACAATAATGTAATATGTGAAAACTCACTAAATTGTGCACTTTAAATGGATGAATTATATGGTGTATGAATTAAGCTCAATAAAGCTTTAAAAAAAACCAAGTTATGCCCAACTCAAGTGTATCGGTGAGTGACACACACAAGGGTGACAAACTGTAACAGAAAGCAAAGGCAGAGGTTTACAAAAACCAGGGCATGGGTTACCTCTGACAGACAGAAGAGGTTATGACTGGGGAGGAGGGAACGTCCAGAGGCTGCTTTGTTGCATGTCATGACTCAGGACACAGTGACAGAGGTATTTCATAGTGACAGAGGTATTTGTTAAACTGTCTGTATACGTTGCAGTTTCTTTTTTCTTTTCTTCTCTTTCCTTTTCCTTTGTTTTTAAGACAGAGTGTCACTCTGTTGCTCAGGTTAAACTGCTGTGGCATCAGCTTAGCCCACAGCAACCCCAAACTCTGGATTCAAGCGACTCTTCTGCCTCAGCCTTCCCCCTAGCTGGAACTACAGGCACCTGCCACAACACTCAGCTAATTTTTTTTTATTTTTTAGTAGAGACAGGGGTCTCAATCTTGCTCAGGCTGATCTCAAACTCCTGAGTGTAGGCAATCCTGCCTTGGCCTCCCAAAGTGGTAGGATTATAGGCATGAGCCACTGTGCCTGGCAAAAAAAAATTTTTTAATTAAAAAAAAAAAAGAAGAGGAGGAGGAGAAAGCTTTATTGAACACTGCCCATGAAGTAGGTACTTTCCGAGTTGAGTTGCCAGATAAAATACAGAATGCTCAGTCAAATTTGAATTTCAGATAAACATATCTCAGCTTAAGTATGTCTGAAATACGGCATAGCACAGATTTATACTAATATATTATTTTTTATTTATCTGAAATACAAATTCAACTAGGTATCTTGTGTTTGTTCTTTTTTCCTTTTTTTTTTTTTTCTAAATATGGCCACCCTATTTACAAGGATGATGCAATTTAATCCTCACTTTCCCAGAGGAAAATGGAGCCCGAGCACAGAGGTCACTTACTGAAGGCAAGGTTAAGACTAGGGAGGCATTTGCCTCCAGCAAATAATTTAGGAGATGCCTCAGGATAAATAATAATACTTTCAACTGGGCAAGGTGGCTCATGATTATAGTCCTAGGGCTTTGGGTGGCTGAGGTGGGAGGACACTTGAGCTCAGGAGTCTGAGGCTGCAGAGAGCTTTGATGACATATCATTGCACTCTAGCCTGGGCAACAGAGTGAGACTGTCTTAAAATTACAACAAACCCCCCACAGTGTTAAAAACCATCAACAGTTAAAGTTGAGATCAATATTGATAATTTATCATCTTGGCTTGCCACAGCATGGTTAAAGAGCAATTACAATAAAAATACAAGTTTTTCTTTTTTTCTTATACTCCCTCCCTTCCCCCCAAAATACAAGTTGAACTAAAGTTACAATTAAAGTAAAAATTATAATTAGAAAGAAAACATAGGCCAGGAACAGTGGCTCATGCCTATAATCCTAGCACTCTGGGAGGCCAAGGCAGGAGGATTGCTTGAGGTCAGGAGTTCGAGACCAGCCTGTGGGAAGAAGCCGAAAAAGAGCCCACAAGCTCCCCCCTCCTCCCCCCCAACCACCCTCACCCTCCCCTGCCCAGCGCAAACTGCTTTGTCCTTACTTGGGAATAAGAACTCAACCTGCTCACCGGAAGAAATGGTTTGTAACTTTTTTTTTTTTTTTTAAAGAGAAAGTCTTGGCTTAGTTATTTGCCTGAAGCCATGGTACAAGCTAGAATTCAGATAAAGCATAGACCTCAATTAAGTGTTCATTCATATTTAGCACATTCCTGACTCCCTTTCTGTGACCAGCCACATGCTCAGCAGACCCTGAGGGCCCAGTAAAGCCTGATCCTTATGCTCAGCTATTTCAAAGTCCTCAATCTTGTGGGACATGACCTGGGCACAGAAGCTCTTATCCCTGTAGAATCCAGGTTGGGGATGAACAAGGGAACTGAAGTGGAAGAAACTACAGGGAAGGAATGGAGTATTTGTTAAAAGAAGACTGGCAAAGGTTGTGCAAACGTGGGGCACTTAAGCTGGGGCTTTGAAGGATGGACTAGAAGTTCATTAGTTCTGGCTGGGCATGGTGGCTCATGCTTGTAATCCCAGCACTCTGGGTAGCAGAGGCGGGTGGATCGCCTGAGCTCAGGAGTTCGAGACCAGCCTGAGTAAGAGTGAGACCCCTGTCTCTACTAAAAATAGAAAAAAACAAGCCAGGCATTGTAGTAGTGCCTGTAGTGCCAGCTACTTGGGAGTCTGAGGCAAGAGGATCCCTTGAACCCTGGAGTTTGAGGTTGCTGTGAGTTATGATACCAAGGCACTCTACCCAGGATGATAGAGTGAGACTCTGTTTCAAAAAAGTAACAGCAACTTGGGTGATACCCATAGCTCAGTGGGTAGGGTGCCAGTCACGTACACCGAGGCTGGTGGATTCAAACCCGGTCCAGGCCAGCTAAACAACAATGACAACCACAGCAAACAAACAAACAACAACAAAAAAAATAGCCGGGCATCGTGGCAAGTGCCTATAGTCCCAACTACTTGGGAGGCTGAGGCAAGAGAATCCCTTGAGCCTAAGAGTTTGAGGTTGCTGTGAGCTGTGATGCCACAGCACTCTAGCAAGGGCGACATAATAAGACTCTGTCTCAAACAACAACAACAACAACAACAACAACAACAGGCCTGAAGTTCACCAGTTCTGGCTATTGAGAAACACCCAGTCTGAGGGAGAATGGGCACAGATGCTCCCAGCCCTCTGGGTTTGGGGCTTAAGGTGGGACGTCAAGGTGGGATTGGGGAAGATCAGGAGTGGGGAATTGGGTTCTGTGTGTAGGAAGAGGTAGAGAAGACTTCCTGGAGGAGGGGTTGGAGTGGGGCTATAGGAAGTGAGGGTGAGGAGGATGTTCCAGGAAGATAGTACAGCATAAGCTCAGGGGTATGACCCTTCATGGAATGTTTGCAGGGACTGAAACTAATTCACTCTGATTGAAAGAAGGAAGGTTGTAAGAGGAGTTTCCTTAGGACTTGAGGATGATAATGGTCCCAGGACCGCAGGGGAGGCAGGGCTTAGGGCTGGAGAAGCCTGTGTAGAGGAGGGGCTGAGGTTCTGAAGGATGAGTAGGAGTTCACTAGTCCTGGCTCTTGAGCAGCCCCCAGTCTAGGGAGGGAAGTTATTTGGGTAGAGCTGGGATAAAAGAAGGAACCCATGGCTCCCTTTAGGGAGCCCAAAGCAGGGGCCAGAACTATTCCTGGAGGAACCATTTATTCCTTCAGTGATATCCGGCCTTCCTGACACTTGCTTACAAGCTGGAAGCTGAGGATATAAAGATGACAAAACTCCAGTGTCCGTCCTCCAGAAATCCACTTTGGGTTGGGCCTTGAAGTTTTCCAGGAAGCAAAATGAAGGAAGAGTAGTCAGTGTGAAAAGAGTCCTGGATTGACAGCTGCCCCACTGGAGTAAGAAATGATCATCGTCATTGTAGCAGTGAAGAGCACTGATGGGGGGCTTGCTGGGTACTAGGTCTTGTTTAGTATTTCATGTGAATTAAACCTTCTGAGGTAGGTTCAGTTATATCCCTATTTTACAAGAATGAAGTGGAGGCTGAGTTACTGAATCAAAGTCACAGCTCAAGGTCATGAGGTTTGGAGAGAGAGTTGGGATTTGAACCCTGGGATTGCATATGCAGTTTCTCCTGTGAACACCAGGGCCACTTGCCTTCATTTGCAGTCTTCCTGGGGTCCAGACTATGAAGCTGCCACCAGAGGGCGTGATGAGCACCTGAGTTGGATTCATGCTTCCTCTGCCTTCCATGGCTCCCACCTCCCTCAGGGTTAAAGCTCAAGTCCTCCCTGCAGCCCACCAGACCCTGCGTGACCAGGACATGCTCTGTTGCCTCCCTGCCTTCCCCTTCTCCCTCTCTCCCTTCTTCACTCTGCTCCAGCCACATGGGGCCCCCCTCACTGTGCCTCACCCAGGCCCTTTGCAACAGGTGTTCCCTCTGCCTGGAATGCTCTTGTAGATACTGCAATGCCTCACTCATTTTCTCAGAGAGGCCTTTCCTAATCTTGGTATCTAAAATCCCACTCCCTCCAGTGTTTGATAACATTACAGGGCAAGCCACACTTAACAATAATTTATTGTGGCCAGGAATGGTAGCTCATTCCTATAATCCTAGCACTCTGGGAGGCTGAGGTAGGTAGTGTGCCTCAGCTCAGGAGTCAGAGACCAGCTTGAGCAAGAGTGAGACTCTGTCTTTAAAAATAGCCAGGCCTTGTGGTGGGTGCCTGTAGTCCTAGCTATTTGGGAGGCTGAGGCAAAAGGATCCCTTAAACCCAAGAGTTTGAGGTTGCTGTGAGCTATGATGCCAGGCACTCTATCAGGGAGACAAAGTGAGACTCTATCTCAAAACAAATAAACCAAAAAACCACAATCATTTATTGTACATTTTTTGCGTGTTCCTTTTCTTTTTTCTTTTTTCTTTTCTTTTCTTTTCTTCTTTCTTTCTTTCTTTCTTTTTTTTTTTTGAAACACCCAGCTAATTTTTCTATTCATAGCAGAGACAGGGTCTCACTCTTGCTCAGGCTGGTCTTGAAGTCCTGAGCTCCAGCAATCCACCCACGTTGGCTTCCCAGAGTGCTAGAAGAGAATATTTGAAATGTTCCCAACATAAAGAAATGATGAATGTTTGAGGTGATGGATATCCTGATTTGATCATTACATGTTGTATACATATATTGAAATGTCACATGTACCCCATAAATATGTACAATTAGTATTAATCAATAAAAAAATTCTATGGCTGGGTATTAGTGGCTCATGCCTGTAATCCTAACACTCTGAGAGTCGAGGAGAAGGATCCTTTGAGCTCAGGAGTTCAAGACTAGTCTGAGCTAGAGTTAGACCCTGTCTGTAAAAATAGCCAGGCTGGCTAGGAGGCCTGGTGCCATGGCTCACGCCTATAATCCTAGCATTCTAGGAGACCCAGGCGGGTGGATTGCTTGAGGTCAGGAGTTTGGGACCAGCCTGAGCAAGAGTGAGATCTCACCTCCAAAAATAGCTAGGCATTGTGGCAGGCACCTATAGTCCCAGCTATTCTGGATTGCTTGAGCTCAAGAGTTTGAGGTTGCTGTGAGCTAAGACATCATAGCACTCTACTGAGGAGGACAAAGTGTCTCAAAAAAAAAAAAAAAAATTCTACTCCCTTGAAAAACCTCTACCTTGCTTTACTTCTCTTTCACCTATCCCTATCTAACACACAATGTATTTTATTTTATTTATTTATTTATTTTGAGACAGAGCCTTAAGCTGTTGCCCTGGGTATAGTGCTGTGGCATCACAGCTCACAGCAACCTTCAACTCCTGGGCTCAAGCGATTCTCCTGCCTCTGCCTCCCAAGTAGCTGGGACCACAGGCACCCTCAACACCTGGCTATTTTTTTGTTGCATTGTCATTGTGGTTTGGTGGGCCTGGGCTGGATTTGAACCCACCAGCTTAGGTGTATGTGGCTGGTGCCTTTGCCACTTGAGCCACAGACGCCAAGCACCAATGTATTTTAGTTATTTCTATTTATTATTGTCTACTCTCACTTAGAACATTCGCTTCTTAAGGGCAGGAATTTATTGCTTTTTTTTTGAGACAGAGTCTCACTACGTCACCCTCAGTAGAGTGCTGTGGTGTAGCAGCCTCAAACTCTTGGGCTTAGGTGATTATCTTGCCTCAGCCTCCCCAGCTATTTTATTTTTGTTGTTGTTGCAGTTGTTGTTTTTTTCTTTTTTAGCTTGCCCGGGCTAGGTTCAAACACACCAGCCTCAGTGTATGTGGCCAGTGTCCTATGCCCTACCCACTTAGCTACAGGCACTGCCTGCTTATTTTGATTGATATATAGAAGCTGTACGCATTTTGGTGTACATGCAGTATTTCGATCCCTATACACAATGTGTAATGATCAAATTAGAATATCCATCAACTCAGATATTTATCTTTTCTTTGTGAGAGAGACATTGCAAAATGTCATCTCTTCTAGCACTTTTTTTTTTTTTTTTTTCTTTTGATACAGAATCTCACTATGTCACCTTCAGTAGAGTGCGTGGTATCACAGCTCACAGCAACCTCAAACTCTTGGGCTTAAGCAGTTCTCTTGCCTCCCAAGTAGCTGAGACTGCAGGTGCCCGCCACAATGCCTGGCTATTTTTTGTTGCAGTTGTCATTGTTATTTAGCAGGCTTGGACTGGGTTCAAACCCACCAGCCCCAGTTTTTATGGCCAGCACCCTAACCACTGAGCTATGGGCACTGAGCCTCCTCTATCTCTTTTAAAATACATAATAAATTATTGTTAAGAATAGTTGCAGTTCCATCCATGTTGTTGCAAATGACAGGATTTAACTCTTTTTTACTATTGAATAGTATTCCATTGTGTATTTGCACTGTATTTTCTTTATCCACTCATCCATATTTTTTTGAGATAGAGTCTTGCTATGTCACCTGGACTAGAGTGCCGTGGCCTCAGCCTAGCTCACAGCAACCTCAAACTCTTGGGCTCAAGCAATCCTGTTGCCTCAGCCTCCAGAGTATTTGGGACTATGGGTGCCTGCCACAATGCTTAACTATTTTTAGAGATGGGTTCTCACTCTTTTGCTCAGCCTGGTCCCAAAATCCTGACCTCAAGTGATCCATCCAGCTCAGCCTCCCAGAGTGCTAGGATTACATTACTGGGCCACCATGCCCAGCCTTCATTCATCCATTGATGGAGATGTATGTTGATTCCAACTCTTGGCTATTGTGACTAATGAATGTTGCAGTAAACATGGGGTGTGGATTTCTCTTCCTTATCTTGACTTCTTGTTTCAGTAGGATCATGGAGTTGTTCTACTTTCAGGTTGTTTTTTGTTTTGGGGGATTTTTTGGAGACAAGGTCTCATTTTGTTGCCCAGGCTGGAGTGCAGTGTTGTGCTCATAGCTCACTGCAACTTATGTCTCCTGGGCTAAAGCAATCCTCCTGCTTCATCCTCCTGGGTAGCGGGGACTACAGGCAGCTTCACCACACCTGGTAATTCTTTTTTTTTTTTTTTTTTTTTTGAGACAGAGTCTCAAGCTGTCACCCTGGGTAGAATGCTATGGTATCATAGCTCACAGCAACCTCCAACTCGGGCACAAGCAAACTGCTTGCCTAAGTTTTTTCTATTTTTAGTAGAGACAGGGTCTCACTTGTGCTCAGGCTGGTCTTGTTCTTGTGAGCTCAAGCAATCCACCCGCATTGGCCTCCCAGAGTGCTAGGATTACAGGTGTGAGCCACTGTGCCTGGCCTGGTAATTTTTTTTTTTTTTTTTTGAGACAGAGCCTCAAGCTGTGTAGACAGAGCCTCAAGCTGGGTAGACAGAGCCTCAAGCTGGGTAGAGTGCCCTGGCATCATAGCTCATAGCAACCTCCAATTTCTGGGCTTAAGTGATTCTCTTGCCTCAGTCTCCCAAATAGGTGGGACTACAGGTATCCACCAAAATGCCTGGCTATTTTTTTGGTTGTAGTTGTCATTGTTGTTTGGCAGGCCCAGGCTGGATTCGAACCCACCAGCTCTGGTGTATGTGGCTGGCACCTTAGCCACTTGAGCCACAGGCACCAAGCCCAGTCTGGTAATTTTTTAAACTTATTTTTGGTAGAAGATGGGGTCTCAACATATTGCCTAGGCTGGTCTCTAACTCCTGGGCTCTAACAATTCTTCCATCTCAGTCCCTCAGAGTGCTCAGATCACAGGTGTGAGTCACAGTATCCTGCCTCATTGCAGTCCCCTCCACCCCCGCTGGGTTTGAACCTGCCACTTTCCGCATATGGGGCTGGCATCCTACTCCTTTGAGCCACAGGAGCCACCCCTCATTGCAGTTTTTTTAGAATTTAATTTTTACTTTTTTTTGGAGACAAGATCTCACTAAGTTGTTGGGGCTGATCTCAATCAAGCTTCCGAGCTTAAGCACTCCTCCCTCCTTGGCCTCCCAAAGTGTCTGGAATACAGGTGTGAGCCACTGCACCCAGCTGCTTATAACTTTCTTAACAGGCTGGAGAAGGGCCAGGTACTGACACCCGTTTTCCACCCCAAGGCCTAGAGTGGGCTGGTGCTGGACATGAAGGAACTTTCCCTCTGGCTCCTGAGCTGGCCTTCTGGCCCTGGGCAGCCCTGCAATCTGCCTGCCTCTAGTGTGGGCCAAGTCACCTTTGGTCTCCAGCTCCTCTCTGTGCCAGGAACTGGCTTCATTCCTTGGCCCTTGTGCCCTAAAATCCATCTCCTCAGGGTACAGGAGGCCAAGGCCTCAAGGGAGGAAGGAAGTTGCAGGCACTGAGGGGGAGGGGCCCCCCAATGCCATCAAGATGCAGCAGAGTGGACTTTGTTACACTGGGTCTGTAGATGGGGAGGCCAAAGTCAGCATTCAGCTGGGCCCCAGGGCTAGTTTACCACTTCTACATTGGCCTCAGTTTCTCCCCTGGAGGCTTTCTGGGTCCCTGCTCTGTTCAGTGGACACCAAATGAATGGATGAGGAGAATGACAAGATAGCCTTTGTTGTTTCTGTTCTGTGCTGACCCGTTCCCCACTGCTCCCCACAGTGCCCAGGGCAGACTTGGGAAAGGTATCACTTAGTGCCTTGAACAAATACTCAGGGAATGAATGCACCATGCCATTCTTCCACACCCTCTCCACCCCTGCCATCTCAACCCCATCTGCACCTGTTTCTGTCCCTTTTATGTACATTGTATTTTATTTTATTTTATTTTTGAGACACAGCCTCAAGCTGTCACCCTGGGTAGAGTGCTGTGGCATCACAGCTCACAGCTCACAGCAACCTCCAACTCCTGGACTTAAGCGATTCTCTTGCCTCAGCCTCCCAAGTAGCTGGTACTACAGGCACCTGCCACAATGCCTGACTATTTTTTAGTTGTAGTTGTCATTGTTGTTTGGCAGGCCCAGGCTGGATTTGAACCCGCCAGCTCTGGTGTATGTGTCTGGTGCCTTAGCCACTTGAGCTACAGGCACTGAGCCTTTTTATTTTTATTTATTTATTTATTTTTGAGACAGAGTCTCACTTTGTTACCCTTGGTAGAGTGCTATGGTGTCACAACTCACAGCAACTTCAAACTCTTGGTTTCAAGTGATCCTCTTGCCTCAGCCTCCCAAGTAGCTAGGACTATAGGCGCCCACCACAATGTCTATTTTTTTTTTTTTTTTGTAGAGATGTGGTCTCACGCTTGCTCAGGCTGGTCTCGAACTGAGCTCAAGCAATTCACTCCCCTCGGCCTCTCGGAGTGGTAGGATTACAGGCGTAAGCCACCATTCCTGGCCTCTATTTGTTTATTTTTTTAAATTTCAGATTAATGTGAGATAACAAATAATTAGGTTATAATGTTTACATTTGTTAGGTAGAGTCCCTGTTGTAGCTGTGTCCTGCACCAGAAGGTGTGCCATATACCCTTACATTGTGCCCATTGAGTGGGAACAAACCCATTCCCTCCCTGCTCCTCCCTTTCTTTTTCTCCCTCCATCTTGAGTTGAACTGAGTTTTTCTCTTATGTGGGCGTGTATTAGATTGTCTACTGGCTTCATATTAATTTTGAGTATCTTTTATGTATATTTTAAACATTTATTAAGCACTTACTATAATCTTACAAATACCAGCTCCTTCAACTTATTTTTGACAGATTTAGGCACGAATAAATGCACTAAACAACATATGTTCAAAGTGTGCAATTTAATGAGCATTGACACAGGTGTACACCCATGGAGCCACTTAGATGGTGAACAAATGTTGCTTTTGCTGCCAAAAGTTTCCCTTTCTGTCTCTATCCCACTCTTACCCCCAGGCAAGCACCAATCACTATAGGTCTCTATAGTTGGCATCTTTCAGAAAAACAAAAAAGATTCATCCATGTTGTGCATATGCAGTTTGTTTCTTTTCTTTTCTTTTCTTTTTTAGACAGAGTCTTGCTCTGCCAACTAGGCTGGAGTGCAATGGAGCGATCATAGTTTACAGCAACCCCAGACTCCTGGACTCAAGTGATCTTCTTGCCTCAGCCTCCTGAGTAGCTGGGACTGCTGGGATGCACCACTGGACCTGCCTAATTTTTTTTTTTTTTTTTTTTTTTTGGTAGTTTTGTAGAGATGGGATCTTGCTATGTTGCTCAGGCTGGTCTCCAAGTCCTGGCCTCAGTTGGTCTTCCTGCTTGGGCTTCCCAATGCACTAGATTTATAGGCATGAGCCACTGCTCCTGGGCCATTTCATTTAGTTGAATAATACTCCATGGTATGGATGGACCATAATGTGTTTATCCACTCACCTGGTGCTCAATAAATAACCATCAGTGAATAAATAGATCCCACTGATAAACATTTGGGCTGTTTCCAGTTTGGGGATGTTATGAATGAAGTTACTATGAACAGTTATGTCTTTGTGCTCACTTTGACAACATATATACTAAAATTGGAATGTTACAGAGAAGATTAGCATGGCCCCTGTGCAAGGGTGACACACAAATTCGTGAAGAGTTTCATATTTAAAAAACAAACAAACAGTATGTCCAAGTTTTATTTGGACACGTGCTCGTTAGTTATCAATTTCCACATAAAAAACACCCCGAAACTTAGTTCCTTAAAATAGTCAACATTTATTATCTTACACAGTTTCTGGAGATCAGGAATTTGTGCAGAATGTATCTGGGTTGTTCTGGCTTGGGGTTTCTCATAAAGTTGCAGTCAACTGTGGCTGCCTCATCTGAAGGTCACTCTACATGGCCTTTCTAGCAGGACAGGGTAGTTTTCTTTACACGGTGGCTGGTGTCTAAGAGCCAAAGAGAGGGAGCTCAAAATGGAAGCCACAATGATTTTATAACCTCATCTTTAAAATGCTATCCCATTATATGTGCCACATTCTATTTGAGCTACTAACTTCAACTCACATGCTAGAAGAAGCAAGGAGGGGTCATTGTGTGCTATCCCAGAGGTGGTTTGGGGGGCATCCCATACCACTGTCCCATAGGCTTTAAATATTTAAGCAAACATTTAGGTTTTTTCTCTTGCCTCAGCCTCCCAAGTTGCTGGCACTACAGGTGCTCGCCACAATGCCCAGCTAGTTTAGAGACGAGGTCTCGCTCTAGCTCAGTCTGGTCTCAAACCCATGTGCTCAGGCAATCCACCTGCCTCGGCTTCCCAGAGTGCTAGGAAAATATTTAGCTTTTACTTTGTACTTCATAAGAACCTTCTCATTGGCTACGTACAACAGCATTCTGAGAAAGAACTAATGTAGTGCCCACTTTACAGGTAGGAAAATAAGCTCAGAAAAGTGGTATCACCTGCCCACAGGCCATGATGGCCAAGAGTCAACGACAATATCTGAACCTGAGGCTTGGCGCTTGTAGCTCAGGGACTAGGGCACCAGCCACATACAACAGAGCTGGTGGGTTCAAATCCAGCCTGGGCCTGCCAAACAACAATGACAACTACAACCAGAAAATAGCTGGGCATTGTGGTGGGCGCCTGTAGTCCCAACTACTTTGGAGGCTGAGGCAAGAGAATCATGTAAACCCAAGAGTTGGAGGTTGCTGTGCGATGTGACACCACGGCACTCTACCCAGGACGACAGCTTGAGCCTCTGTCTCGAAAAAGAAAAAAAAAAGACCTGAACCTGAGTTTTAAGTTCTTAGTGAGGGGGAGGCTGGCAGGGAAAAGGAACAGCAGCAGAGAAAGGGAGGAATGAAAAAAAAGTGCAATTATTCTTTTTCTCCAGAGAAAGAGGAGAGGCACCCGCACAAGCACTAGGTTCTTTTATTGATGTCATAAACATTTATTGAGCACTTACTATATATCAGGTGCTGTTCTCGGTCGAGTGCACAGTGAGCGCAAAGGCTCTGAGATGGGACCTTTTGGGGGTGTGATTTTTGTTGTGTTGAGTGAAGACCCTGTAGACCCCTGTATGGAGAGACCCAGGGGCAGCTGGGCCCTGGATCTGAAGCCCAGGGGAGGCTGAAGCTGCATACTGTGGGTGTCATGGGGTGTAGATGGGTTTGGAGCCTCAGGAGTGAATGAGGGTGCCTAGGAGGTGTAGAGGTGGTAGAGGGAACCCTAAGGACTGGTTTTGGACTTGGAGGGGGGTCAATGGTGATCCTGACACCTACTTTCACTATCCTCCTAGAACTCCTAGCCTGATGGGTAACAGATAGTGAACAAGGTGACAAATAGGCCATCATTCCTGTCAGTGTTAAGCAGCAGCAGGGTCAGGAGAGGAGGTCATTAAAGATGTCAAACAAAAAATAATTATAATTTATTCCTGCATGCATTTGGTCCTTCAGTGTTTATTGAGCACTTACTGCATGCCAGGTGGGTTCTAGAAACAGTGGTGATCAAGAGAAAGATACCCTATATCATGGCAGGACAATTAGCCAATGAGTGGAGAGATGATAAAGTAGATCGTTTCAGAACAAGAGAAGGGCTGGGGAGGAAACTTGGCAGCAGAGAGGGCTTGGGGTAGGGGTGCTGTTACTTAGCAATGGTCTGGGAAGACCCATTGGAGGAGGAGGCATTTTGAGCCAGGGCCCGAGGGACAAGGTTTCTGGTCATAGTTTATAGGTTTCTCATGTAAGAGGAGCTTTGATCTTTTTGTGTCAGGAACCGCAGGAGCTCCCCCTACCCTGGCTACGTCTGGCTCAGAGAGGGATGGAAGCCCTGAAGATGAGAGTTTCAAGGAACTAATCTTCCCACATGCCAATCAACTCATAAATGGAGACTTTGACCTACCTTCACCCTCTTATCACAGACAGGGGAGAACAGCACATCAGGGTGCAGCTCTGAAGAGGGTGAAGGGCACCTGGAGTGTGGAATCTGGGTAGGGCCTGGTGGGGAGAGGAGAGTCAGGCTAAGCTGGGGCTGGGAGGGCTGTCGTAGTCAGGGGAGTTGTGTACAAGGACACCTTGGTTTTCTTCTCTGTAAAATGGGTTTCCAGCCGCAAGACCACTCTAGGCTCTTCTATTCTTTTTTCCCCATCCATTCAAAAGACACCAATTGAGCCTCATTCTAGGTCTCTTTCTGAAAGGGGCCAGATGGAAAATACTTTAGGGCTTGTTGCAACTACTGAGCTCTGCCCTTGCTGCATGAGAGCAAGTGTGATTAATATACAAACAGTGTGGTTATATTCCCCATACAACCTAATTAATGGAGACTAAAATTTGAATTTCACATAATTTTCACATGTCCCAAATTAGTAATTTCTTTGGATTAAAAAAAAACACACCTCATTTTAAAAATGTAAGAAGCATTTTGAGCTCATGGACCATACATACAGAAGACACAAGTGGGCTAGATTTGACCCAGGTAGTGGTTTGCCCTTCCTTGTTCTAGGTGAGCCACGCAGCCCTGGTCCTGCCCTCATGGAGATCATGGTTAGCTGGGGAAATGGAGTCCACAGACAGATGCCTGGAAGAATGCATAATTTCTTGTTATGCTTCAAGAGGAGATACCTGATTTGGTCTGAGGAGTCAGGAAAGGTCTCTCCAAGGCGGTGACATTGGAACCAAGATGGAAAGAATGTGCAGAGGTGAGACAAGAAACCCAGCGAGGCAAAAGGATTTAGGGCAGGGTTCACATTGTGATAGGAACCCACTTATGTTTTTACAAATCCTGGTAGCTGTTTCTATTTCTACCTACAAAATAAGTATAAAGGTTGGCTTGGTGCTTATAGCTCAAGCGGCTAAAGCGCCAGCCACATACATCAGAGCTGGTGGATTCGAATCCAGCCCTGGCCTGCCAAACAACAATGACAACTATAATACAACCAAAAAATAGCCGGGTGTTGTGGCAAGCACCTGTAGTCCCAGCTACTTGGGGGGCCGAGGCAAGAGAATCACTTAAGCCCAGGAGCTGGAGGTTGCTGTAAGCTTGAGGCTCTGTCTTTAAAAAAAAAAAAAAAAAAGTATAAAGGTATTGGTAAGTTTTTCAAAGGGCTGACAGTAGTGCCTGGTATACATCAGGCCCTCCATTAATGCTTGTTCCCAGCCTGAATATAACAGGCACTGGATTGATGTCTGGTGCATACCTGGTTTACAGTAGGCACTCTTTTAATGCTTGTGTCCTGTATGGTACACAGCAGGTGCTGCACTAATGCCTGGTCCATGCCTGGCATATACTATGGGTAGCAGACATTGCATTAATGCCTAGTCAGTGCCTGGTACACAGCAAGAACTCCATTAATACTTTTGTCATATTTGACATACAGCAGGCACTGTATTTATTTATTTATTTATTTATTTATTTATTTTAGAGACAGAGTCTCACTTTATCACCCTTGGTAGAGTGCTGTGCTGTCACAGCTCACAGCAACCTCAAACTCCTGGGCTTAGGCGATTCTCTTGCCTCAGCCTCCTGAGTAGCTGGGACTACAGGCTCCCGTCATAGCACCTGGCTATTTTTTTTGTTGTTGGTGCAGTTTGGCCAGGGCCGGGTTTGAACCTGCCACCCTCAGTATATGGGGCTGGCACCCTACTCATTGAGCCAGAGGTGCCGCCCAGCAGGCACTGTATTAATATTTGTGCCCTAGGCTGGGTGCAGTGGCTTATTCCAGTAGTCCCAGGAATTTGGGAGACTCAGGCAGAAGGATGGTTTGAGGCCAGGAGTTCAAGACTAGCCTGGGCAATGTAGCAAGTTCCGTCTCTAAAAAAATAATTAAAAAATATTAGCAGGCACACTGGTGTACACCTGTAGTCTTAGCTACTTGGTAAACTGGGGTGAGGATCACTTGAACCCAGGAGTTTGAGGCTACCGTGAACTATGATGACACTGCTGTACTCCAGCCTGGGTGATAAATAAAGACCCTGTTTCTACCTCCACTCTACTGCAAGAGAAAAAAACAAACAAACTTGTGTCCTGTATGGTATATAGTAGGTGCTGAATTAATGCCTGGTCCATGTCTGTATATAGCAGCAACAGTGCATTAATACTTGTGCCCTGTCTGGTATATAGCAGGCATTCTATTAATGCCTGGTTCATGTCTGGCATATAGTAGGAGTTGCATTAATGCTTGGTCCATGCCTGGTATATGGAAGGTGCTTCATTCATATTTTTGCTGTGTCTGGTATATAGCAGGTGTGCATTAATACGTGTTCCCTGTCGGGCATGTAGCAGGTGCTTCCTTAATGCCTTGTCCAAGTCTGGCATACAGTTGAAGTTTTATTAACGCTTGGTCCATGCGTGATATATAGCATATGCTACATTAATACTTGCACCCTGTCTGGCATGTAGCAGGTGCTCTATTAATGCTTCGTCCATGTCTGGCATATAGTAGGAGTTTCATTAATGCTTGATCCATGCCTGGTATATAGCAAGAGCTCTATTAATGCTTTTGCTGTATCGCGTATACAGCAGGAGCTGCATTAATGCCTGATACACAATAGGCATCCCATTAACAATGAGTGAGTGAAGGCTGGTTTCCAGTGAAGCGATGTCAGGGCGCTTCCTGGGGGAAGCGGCGGCTTCCTGCGAATCCGGAGACTGTGAGGGCCGTCACCACCGCGCAGCTGCACGCCTCTCACTCCCGAGCCAGCCCGAGCGGGCCCGAGCTGGCCCGAGCGGAGCGCAGAGAAGCAGAGCGGAGCCGGCGGAGTCCGCCACATTCCCACAATTCCTAGCGGCCCCGCCCCGGCTCCCGGCTGCGCGTCCCCCTTCCCAAGTCGGCGCAACCAAACCCGCGGGCGCCTCCGCCCCGCCCCTCCCGCGCGCGCAGACGCCCCGCCCAGACCGCTAGTCCTGCCCACGCGGTGGGCGCCCCGGGCCACAGGCTCAGTGCATTGGTTGCGCCGCCTGCCCGTCCCGGCCAGCGATCCCAGCTAGGCTAGGTTGTCTGTCGCTGTCGCTCGGTCGCGGCGGCTGCGGTTGGTGGCAGCGGTGGCAGCGCGGGCTGAGAGCGGCGGGGCGGGAGTCCGTGGCTGGCGCGGCACTAGCGGGAACCCGGCGGCCCGCAGACGGCGGCGAGGCGGGGCGCGCCGGCCCGGGGCCGAGGGCGGAGGGCCGAGGCGGGCGGCAGCCGAGGCGGCTCCGGCCAGGGTCGGGCCGGGGGGCGGCGGCGGCGGCGGGCGGGGGCGGCCGGCGGGCGGCCGCGGCCGGGACGATGACTCTGGAGTCCATGATGGCGTGTTGCCTGAGCGATGAGGTGAAGGAATCCAAGCGGATCAACGCCGAGATCGAGAAGCAGCTGCGGCGGGACAAGCGCGACGCCCGGCGCGAGCTTAAACTGCTGCTGCTCGGTGAGTGTGGCCGGCCGGGCCTGGCGGCGCGTCCCTGCGCGGGCCCCTGGGTTCTGAGGAGTCAGCTCCTGTCTGTGCTGCCTGGGTCCGGCCCCGGGGCCCTGCGGGGTCAGTTTCTGTCTGTGCTGCCCATGTCGGCCCTGAGGACCTTCCAGGATCAGTCCCTGCCTGTGGGTGCCAGGGTCGGACCCCCGGGTCCTGCAGGGTCAACCCCTGTCTGTGCTACTCAGGTTAAACCCTAGGGCCCTGCTGAGCCAGCTCCTGCCTGGGCTATCACTGTCCCCGGGGTCAGCACGTACCTGCACTGCCCAGGTTGAGTCCTGAGATTTGTCTGGGGTCAGCCGCTGATTTCTATTTTCTGGACCCCAGGACCCTTCAGAATCTCCCCTCTGCCCCTGCTGGTGGGATGGTCCCCTCCCCGCACAGGGACTGGCCCTCTGACCTTACTTTGCCAAGCGCCCCTCCTTCTCTGTCCCCAGCATCTCTTCAGGGCAGACCTTTGTACAGTAATCCATGAGACCCAGTCACCCCTCACCTTCCAGGGTCTTGCCTAGACTCTTTCTGGCAGGGGTAGTTAGCCTTATTCACTCCATTCAGGGGCTTTTCCCTACCAGAGATTCTTCTGTACCCCATCCCACTCCTGTTCCCTCAGGGCCCTTCCCACTTCTTCCCTCTCTCTGGAATGGACACCCTGTGGGGAGAGGACGGTCTTTCCTCTCCTGAGGCCCACATAGGGTTGACGCCTGAGGGAGCCTTTTTGAGTTGTTTGAGTTGGCTGACTCGTCAGCCTTCTCCAGCTCCTTAGTATCTGTTGGGAGCCAGGGTCTAGACCTGCTTGGGAGCAGCCCCTTGCCTCTGGGCTCCTCCTCCCTCTCCTAGAGCAGGTTCTCATGTGAGCCTCCGTCTTTCCAAGGCGTACCTGTTGCCGGGAGCTGGTTGGCAGCGTGTTGTCACCCCAAATAAGGGCCCCTGCAGTCGTTTACAAAACAGCAGCTCTGGCTCTGCCCCTCCCCTCTCTTCCTGAGCTCCTGGGTTAGCTCCTGGACCAGGGCAAGGTGGGAAATGAGGTGGAGCAGCCTGGAGGGAGGAAGGGTCTGTTCCAGAGGGAGTGTGTCTGAGGAGGAGGCCGTCTTAGTTGGCCCTTGAGAAGTGGCAGGTCCTGGCAGGAAGCAAGCATGGTGTCTCTTTGGCTTGTGACCCTCCTGTGGCCTCCATACTCTGGGTTAGAGAGGTGCCTGAAATGACTCCTGAGGCATTTTTATTTCAAACTCATGTTCTGATTTAATAAAAGGCTCTAAAGTGGGCCGTCTTTCCAGGAAAGACAGTTCGGCAGAACAGTAACCTTAAAGTTCAAAGGAAACTTGCAGTGGGCCCAAACTGGTGGCATTTGGAGTACAGAGTGGCACTGGCTGACTTTTGCAGAGGGTAGTAGACTTTATTTTGGGTTAGTGTCATAAAGAAATTACCAGATGGCATTGACCTGTGACTCTGTGACCTCCTGACCCCTCTACCACCTTTCCTAGACTTCTGTGTCTACACTTTAGACAGAGTAACACTGGGTTCCAGGACACAGGGATGGGCTCCTACGTCTGCTGCCAAGGCTTGGAGCAACACTTTATCTGGTGCCCACCTGTGGCCAAGTGGTATTGACCATGGCGGTGACAACACTTGTGTCTGCACAATCCCACCCCTCCCCCACTGTGTGACCTTAGAAATTTCTCCCTCAGCTTATAGAGTGGGGATTATGCACTTGTCTTGGGAGGTTGTTAGGTTCAAGGCATGGACAGGTCCAAGGTGAAGGCCTGTAGGATCCAAGGAGGACAGGTATAAATGCCATGCAGAGGAGCAGGGACCTGCCCTGGGGTTGAGAGGGCTTCACAGAAGATATGTCGTTGGTCACTGAGGCATTGGGAGTCAGGGCACCCTGTGGGAATGCAATGCAGTAGACCAGGGGTCCTCAAACTTTTTAAACAGGGGACCAGTTCACTGTCCCTCAGACCGTTGGAGGGCCAGACTACAGTTTAAAAAAACAACTATGAACAAATTCCTATGCATACTGCACCTATCTTATTTTGAAGTAAAAAAACCAAAACGGAACAAATACAATCATACTGCCGCATGTAGCCCACGGGTTGTACTTTGAGGACCCCTGCAATAGACCCTCAGAAAACTTCCCGTCTGAGCACTGGAAGACACTTTACTGGGAGGACTTTGACAACCTGAGGGGCTGGGGTTCGCGTGCCCTCATTCCACTTGTCCAGTAAGCCAGCCTGAGTATGCAGTTGTCTCCGTTTTGTAGGAAGCAAATTGAGGGCGGGACTGAGATTTCTGGCCAGGGAAGCCACAGCTGGGCTGTAGGGGATGATATATTTGGGTACCTCTGAGCGGAGGCATTCCCTGTGCAGGTGGGCCAGCTGAGCTGGGGTTTGGTCTTCTCTGGAACTGTTTCCTTCTCTGCCTCTTAGCAGTGAGGGCTCCAACCCTCTGATTCCCCCATAGCTCCTGTGCAAAGTTGTGAGGTGGGCTCTGCTGCTGCTCCCTGGGCATCTGGGGCATTGGAGGGTCTCATTTCTGTGGGTGATTCTGCCATCTTTGGTTCAGGCTTGGGGATCAGATGGAGCATGTTCTGGAAAAATGTCTTTTCTGCTTGGTCACATCTATCCTCTGTGCCCGGTGGGCATTTTTAGTGACCCTCATGAGGGGTGCAGGGAGTGGTCTGAGGAAGTTCTTGAGCTGGATGTGGTCCTCTGGCTCCTGTGCTGCTTTTGCCCCTCTCTGTGAAAGTTTGCTCTCGTTCTCTGGGGTGGGGCGTCCTGGGCACTGCAGGGTGCTGAGCAGCATCTTTGACCTTCACTCCAGGCCAGCAGCACCCCTTCTACAGTGTAACAACCATAAATGTCCCCAGATATTGCTCAGTGTCTCCCAAAGTCAAGCTGCCCCGTTTGAAAACCCTTGCCACCTGGTCCCATACACCGTAAGATGCTTGCTGCAAAGCTGGTGGATAATCAGTGTAAATTACTTTGTCTGAAATTTCTTGAGTGTTTATAGAATGGATATTTTTGTTTCGACAGGCAAAGCCATGTGTGAGAATTCAATACTCAAGGTATACGCGATTATGTACACGTATATTCAGTTTTATTCACTATATTATTTCAGGCTTGTCCTTTCTGTCGATGGTAGTGACAGCTGTCAGGACTGGGAGTGAAGAGCATGTACTATGTGTTTAGTGCGTGTACTGTTCCAGCCTCTGTGCTGGGCACATTGCTGCCACCTCCGTGGGGTCTTCCCTGGGCCTCTGGAGCTCTCCTAGGAGGACTCTGAGCCCATCGAGGCTGTAGGCCCAGCTAGGAGCTCTTGGAGCTGTCTCTTACAGTGCAGCTCTGGGTTGTCCTGTTTCTGTCTCAGTAGGAATCCACTGAGGAGGCCCTTATCTGTTCCTTAGGGCAGGTTTATGGCTAGAAACTCTAGGGCTTCCCAGGGAATGCCTGTTGCTGGAGACTGAGGCTGCTAGTAAGACTGAGCTGGAGTAGCTCTGGGCTTTCTAAATAAAGCAGGGTGGTTGGTTCCGGAGGCTTCCTGTCCGGCCTGTGCTGGCCTCACAGGGCAGTGACACGCTGGGATCCGGCGTGGGGTGTGGTAGCCCCACGGGAAGGGCTGGGCGCGCCTCCCAGTGTCAGGAGGCGTGGAGCGTGGCCTCTGGCGCCTGGCAGGGTGGCCGTGCCGTGTCCCAGAAGACTGTGGGAGCAGGAAGCGTCCTTGGATGGCCTCATCCAACCTTGATTCCCTGAGCTGGAATCGGGCTGGGGAGACGTAGGGGCTCAGCCTAGGATTTGTTTATACGTCCTTAGTGTTTACACTTAATTAATTATTATTAATGTTTTTTGCTGGAAGAGTGCTTTCTTAGGGCATAGTCCCTAGAAATGATGCAGACATCTGTAGGCAGGAGTGCAGAGTTGTTCTCAGACCTGACTGTGCCCTCAATTTCCCTGTCCTGGGAGAATGCTGGGGCACATGTCCACAGATCCTGGTGCCTTCAGGGCCCAGCACTTGAGCTTATTCCCAGTTTGTGCTGGGATGAACCTCAGTGAGTGCAGTCAGCTTTCTCTTCCTGCCACAGTCAGGGAGACTCCTCGGGGCTGCATCTCCATGAGCTCTGAGGTCCTCAGAGATTTCATCCTGCCCAGTCCTGCTGGCACGGTTGTGTGGTGGGGAATGGCTTCCCCTCCGATATTTAACCACAGAAGGTTTCACTTTCTGATTTTTGTGGTAGAGCCCTTCTCCTTCTGTGAGGAGGACACTTGGCAGGATGTCCAGCACTGGGAGCTTGGAGCAGCCTGTGGCTAAGTCAGACAGATCTTGATGAAGTTGGGAGCCTGGCTTTTAGGTTTGCTAATCCCTTCTGTGCAGCCAGGTGAGGTTGGCAGAATAAGGGAACTCGTCCTCTTCTGGGTCCCCTACAGGCTCTTGTTTCCCAACTCTGTAGTTAGCCTGTGAATTGAGGGCAGTGAGCCTCCGTGGGCTGCCAGCCAGGGTGACCAGGATCCAAGACTGGTTGGATGGTGAGGGCTCTGGGCAGCCTGCGCATAGGATCATAGGATTATTATCTGGCAGACACCTAGTTGAACATAGATCATGTCCGCACAGTGGGATGCCAGCTTGCTAACCTGTGGCGCCTGTCCTCCAAGGCCTGCCTCTTCTCCCTGGAGGCCTCCCTGCACTTCCCACAGTTGCTGTACCTGTTCTCTGTAGGCCCACATCCCCATGTGAGCACCTCCAGTGATGTCCTTTTTGTTGTTTTCATAGCACCCAATGCATGCTTGGTGCACAGTAGGTGCTCCTTGAGAACCTGCTCCCAGAGAGCCCCTTCCTGGGATCTGGGCTTGGCTTGGTGGGGCACCTCAATCAGGGTTGGTGCCCTGGATGTTTGAGGTGGGGTTCGGGGGGGGGGCATCCTGGGCACTATAGGGTGTTGAGCAGTGTCCCTGCCTCTACCCACTTCATGCCAGGGAAACCCTCCAGTGTGACAACCAAAGATGCCCTCAAACACTGCCAGTGTCCCTTGGAGGTAGAGCCACTCCAGTTGAGGACCACTGACTCTCTCATGAGCCCCCTACCCCTCTTGTGGCCATCAGTCAGCTTTGTGTCCTCTGTCCCCTTTCCTACTGCACAAGGCACTGAGCCCTGCAGGCCTTAGAGATGCTTATGGAGTGACTGTCATTGGCTAGTTGAAGTCAGGCCACCCAGGGAAGTGAAGGGGAGTAACCTGGTGTTCCCGTGACACCCCACAAGTTCCCTAGTGAGTGTGAGGGCTCACTGTTCAGGAGGGCTCTGTTTCTGTGGGCAAATGGGGACCCCTGGGATGGTGGCTTCTCCTATTACCTGGGCTAGCTATGCCAGCCAGAATAGGGCATGGTGGATGTGCTTTGGGGTGAGACTGTGGGCAGGTTGTTGTGTCTCTCCAACGCTGTTGAATGGGAGTGATGCCTCTCCACCCATAGGGTTGTCAACTGACCGAATGAGATGAGGACAGTGCAGTGCTCAGCATGGAGTAAGTGCCTGGCAAGCAAAGGAAGTTGCTTTGTCCGGCTGTTGCTCTTCCTGCTGGCTACTTTGCATGTACACCTTCTCCCTGAAAAGCTGCCTGGGCAAACCTTATGGGGACCCCAAGGCTCAGAAGGCACCAGGCTGGCAAGGAGGGAAGTCAGGTGTCTGCCATTGGCTCCAGAGGTGGTGTCCTGTACACTATCTGCCTCCCAAGCTGTAGTTTTCTGTCAAACGGAATCAACTGTGATGTTTTAGGATTGTGGCAACGGTCATGGGGCGTGAAAGCATGTGGCCCTGCCAGGCCTTTGTTGTCATCTTTAGCAGTGACTACCCTGGCAGGCGGAAGTCCCCTTTGCCCCTGAGTGGGACTTCCCTGTTCTGTGGGGTCTTCAGGGCTCAGCCTGCAGATTGCTGGCTGTTCTGTCCTTTTTCTGATCCTCAGGGCCTAGTGTGGTGCTTGTGCCCAAGGGTGCTGGATAAACACTGCAGGATGAGTGGACTTGTGGAAACAGACCTTCTCTCTGTGCCAGTTTGCTTGGGCCCTCGGTTTTGGAGGTTGGGGTAAAGGGCGACTGGGAGAACCCTTGTTGGAGGCCCCTGGGGTGGCAGATGTTTGAAAGAGACGCAGATCTGGGTGCCCAGGCTCATCCTCCCTATAGGCCATGTTATCCCAACCTAGTGGGCAACAGTCATTGGGCTGGACAGGCAGGCCCATCATGGTCCCTCAAGCGGATACCTGTTTGCCTGGGTTAGACCATGGGATTGGGCAGGGATGGGGACTTACACCAGGTCTCCCCAACTCTCAGGGGGTTTCACTTCAGGAAGGGCTATGGTAAGACTCCAGCATGTGGGGACAAGGGCTTGAAAAACATGTCATATGGGCTCGGTGTCCATAGCTCAGTGTTTAGGGCACTAGCCACGGTCACCAGGGTTGGTGGGTTTGAACCTGGCCCAGGCCTGCTAAAAACAACAATGACAACTACAACAAAAAAATTGCCAGGCATGTGGCAGGCGCCTATAGTCCCAGCTACTTGGGAAGCTGAGGCAAGAGACTCGCTTAAGTCCAAGAGTTTCATGTTGTTGTGAGCTGTGCCACCAAGGCAACATAGTGAGACTATGTCTTTAAAAAAAAAAAAAGTGTCAGCTCGGCGCCTGTGGCTCAAGTGGCTAAGGCACCAGCCAAATACACCTGAGCTGACGGGTTCGAATCCAGCCTGGGCCCGCCAAACAATGATGGCTACAACAAAAAACAGCCGGGCGTTGTGGCGGGCGCCTGTAGTCCCAGCTACTTGGGAGATGGAGGCAGGAGAATCGCTTGAGCCCAGGAGTTGGAGGTTGCTGTGAGCTGTGATGCCACAGCACTCTACCCAGGGTGATAGCTTGAGGCTCTGTCTCAAAAAAAAAAAAAAAAAAAAAAGTGTCAAATGAATGATACCAACCTAATCCTGTGAGGATGCCATTCCTACCTTGGAGTCAGTCTGTATAGAGACCTACTATATGACAAGGCAGTGCAGGCTTGTGGTGACAGAGAGGCAGTTAGTGCCTGTACCTTTGAGGTACCTGAGGACAGGCACCAGCTCCTGCAGCAGACTTTGCCACTGGCATGGAGATAAGATTATGATATTGAGTCCAGAGGCCATCTTCTCCCTGCCCTGGCTTTCATGACCCCACAGAGCAATGTGTTTGGGGGCAGTGAGTATCAGGCCTCTTTCTTGTGCCTCAGTAGTTGGGTGCCCACGGGTGCATCTACTCTCTTGGGGCTGAAGCTGGGTGAGAAGTGTTTTTCCCAACTGCCTGTAATATGCTCACTTCGCTGTGTGGGGGAGATGGGAGTCCTGGACTGGCGGAAGAGGCTGTGAAACCATCCTCTGTTCAGCCTTAGCAGTTAGTGCCTGTGTGACCTCATGGAGACTCCTTGACCTCTCTGTGCCTGTTTTCTTACCAAACAGGTGCTGTAGTGGTTTTTACCTCCTGGGGTTCTGAGAACAAAGCAGGATTGGTGCCAGGCCATGTGTGAAGCTGGACCAGGCATGGGCCTCACACCTTTTGTCCTCAGCTGCAGGAGGGCTGCCTGTCTGCACAGCTTGTGGTCAGCAATGTCTCCTGGCTGTGTTTCCAGGAGCTGAGGTCACACACATGTGCATACGTGTAGCCTACTATCAGCCCACCTTCCCACTTTGCTGAGGTTTGATCAGCAGAGTCCCGAGGGTTGGGCCAAGTGGCTTTGGCTGCCCGCCAGGTTGTGCTCCTGGGCCTCCCACATCTCATAGTCACAGGCACTGCAGCCAAGACACAGCTTGGAACCCAGGGCTTCTGGACCCCAAACTCAAATTCTGATCCTGGATCTTGTCCCCACTCTGCCTAGAAGTACACAGACACCTTGAATCTGAACAGTGTCAAGCAAGCCCTGCTTATTCGTGCCCTCCAGTCTTGTCCCTCATGGGACATGCACCACCTTTTCTTTCCTTTACCTTGCTCACCTTTGGGGGATGTTTTCTAGGGTATAGCTGGAATTCCTCCCAGTTGGGCTTTCTTAGTCAACTGGCTGAGATGGGACAGTGGTTTTCTCATTCTCAGCAAGGGCTTCCATTTCCCTTGTCTGGGAGTTAGTCTGTTAGCAGGAGCAGCGTTCAGACTGGGGCCCTCCCAGTGGTGACATCCTGAGCCTGCCAAGGGTTTGCATCCTATGGCTCCAGCCCAGCCATACTGTGTTACGCTGGACCCTGCCAGGCCCTGCAGTGTGCACAGTGGTTGCAGGGGCCAGCCACCTTGTTCATGGTTGTGTGGGGACCTCCTTCTCCCAGCTGCCCAGGGCTTAGAGGAGCCAAGACTGGTGACAAGAAGGCAAGTCCAGCCTGGTGGACATGGGGAATATAGGGCTCAAGAGGGAGCCAGCATCGGGTTCAGGAAGTGTCTGTGCAGTGTTTTCTGTGGGGCCTGTATGGGAGTTGGGGATGCAGGCATACGGGGCAGGTAGCGTACAGACAGATGGGGAGCACCACACCCCATGGTGGAGACAATGTAGTGTCTTCCTTGAGGGCAGACCTCCACTGTGTATGTGTTGGGCGTTTCCTGAAAACCGGGCATTTGGGTTTCTGCAGCCGGAGTTCCCAGAGTGTTTGGGAAGGGGAGGGCCGCTGGGGGTGGTTTCTATTTAACAGTAGAGCAGAGCTGAGTGAGGCACACAGCTGTGGGCGCCCACCACGACATCTTCCAGAGAGGCTGAGCTCATCGAGCTCCTGAGGCACAGTGGGGAGGCAGGACATGGATAGAAATGGACTGGTGTCTCCCTGCGGACTGAAGCTAGGCGAGGCTTCCCGAGATGGGGGGCACGTGAGGCTCTGGGTGGTCTCATCACTGTGGATGCCTGCATCTGCCACCTCGGGCAAGGCGGGGCAGTTTCGCCATGCCTAGATCTGTCTCTGACCCCTGACCACCACCAGTCTGTCTTCCATGTTCAAAATTTTGGCAGCTGGGGCTGCTGCTACAGGACATGGCAGGCTGGGTGGCTCACAAACAGCAGGCGTTTATTTCTCACAGCTTTGGAGGCCAGAAGTCCAAGATTAAGGCGCTGCAGATTTGGTGTCTGGTGAAGGCTGCTTCCTGGTTCCTCAACAGTGCCCTCTCACAGTGTCCTTGTGTGGTGGAACGGGCAGGGAGCCCTCTGGGACCTTTTTATGAGGGCACTGATTCATTCATAAGGTTTTGACCTGACCTGTCACCTCTCCAAGAGCCTGCCGCTTAAGGCCACTGCCTTAAGAGGTTAGGATTTTGACATTAGAATTTGGGGGGATAGCCATTCAGACCACAGCAGTTACTCAGAAATGTTCTAACATGGAGCCACCAGGGATGGAACCCTTTTGTTTTCCCTGGACATTGACCACTGGTGGTGTATGAATCAGTGCTCCATCCTCCTTCCCTGCCCAGCAAGAGGGTGTGGCTGTCTTGGTGTGACCCTCAGCTATTCAAGGGCCTCTGGTTGGTTCTGCCTTTGGGTGTCACAAATAGCGCTGCTGTGACTCTCCATGTGCAGGTGCGGGGTGAATGTGGGTGTTTGAGGAATTGGTGGGTCCAAGGCAGCCTGTGGGGACCTGGGCAGGGGGTGGGGGCAGGTTGCTGTGGATGAGTCCAGAGTGAGGCTACATCTCAGGGTGTCTCACACAGTGTTTTTAGGGGTGGGCTAGCCTTTCTCTCTGGTGGGAAGCTGGTAACATTTGGAGGTGAGATGTCTTTTAAGAGAAACATGGCTGAAGCTGGGTAGGCTGGATCAGGTGGAGATGGGGTGCCTAGGCTTGGGCTCCAGCTGTGCTGGGGTTCGGAGCAACCAGTTGGGCAGAAGCAAGGCCTCCATTGACCAGAATCTTGGGCTGTCAGGCCCCAGGAGTGGGACACGAGGTTCTGGGCAGGACCTAGGCATCCAGAGTCCTGGGTCTGTCATGGGGGGTTGTTGCTGTGTCCCAGGCCCAAGGCAGTAGCTGAACTGGCTCCGAGAGACAGGATTTCAAAGGAAGGCTAGGCCAGCACATCTGAAAAAACATACCTGTGTCCTGGTTTTAGACTTGGGAACTACCAGAGCCTTGGGGTGGCTGGAGGTGCTCCATGGCTGACCCACGAGCAGTGGGGTCTTGGGAAGGTTCTGGGGCTCTTGCTGTACCCTCACTGCACCCTCCACCCCCAGGCACGGGTGAGAGCGGCAAGAGCACCTTCATCAAGCAGATGCGGATCATCCATGGCTCAGGCTACTCGGAAGAGGACAAGCGGGGCTTCACCAAGCTGGTCTACCAGAACATATTCACTGCCATGCAGGCCATGATACGTGCCATGGAGACACTCAAAATCTTGTACAAGTATGAGCAGAACAAGGTAAGCCCCTAGGGTCGTGGCCGAGGGCCTGGTGGAGCAGGCAGCCCCAGGCCTAGAGGGAGTTTTTAGGTTCCTGGCTGCCTGGGCTACCTCTGACTCCTGCCCATTCCTGTCACGAATGTGGAAATTTTAGCAGCCACTGTCTTCTTTGGGTGCCAGATGGCATATGTGATGGGCACTGCTCAGCAGAGCTCCAGGCTGCCCTTCTGTAGCCATGGGTTTCCCTCATTATGAAGGGCTAAGCTGAGGACCAGCCAGGTGAGCCACCTGCCCACCCTTGGGAGTTAATACCCTCTGCCCTCTCTGTGGACCCAGCAGCACTTCCTACACTGGCGTTGACCCTCATTGGATTCCATGGTGTTGGAATTCTATGGCATTGACCCCATGGTGTTGGTGCTTCCCTTCCTGCTTTTTTAGTTAGTAACAGTTTTATTGATGTATAATTTATTCCATGCAATTCTTAAACTGTGTAATCCAGTTTTTTTATATATACTTACATAGTTGTGCAGCAGTCATCACTAGAATATGCCATCACCCCAAAAGAAGCCCAGTATCCATCAGCAATCATCCTCATCCCCTCCCCTGGCCCTTGACAACCACAAATTCGCGTCCCATCCCTGTGGATCTGCCTGTTCTGGACATTTCACATAAATGGAATCTCACACTGTGTGTCCTTCTGTGTCTGGCTTCTTTCACTGAGTACGATGTCCTCAAGGTCCATCATCATTGTGGCCTATGTCAGAGCCTCTTTCCTTTTCATGCTTCAGTTATATCCTTTCATGTGGATGGACCATGTTGTGTTGTCCATTCTCTTGTCAGCAGAACTTGGGGTTGATTTTTAACTTTTTGGCTGCTAGGAGCAGAACTGCTGTGACTGTTGTGTACAGCTGTTTATGTGGACGTGTGCTTCCGTTTTCCTCACTTGTACTCTAGGGGTGGGGTTGCTGGGATCTGCCCTTCTGAGAGATGCCAGATGGTTACCCACCATCTACCCCGTGGACTGCTCACCAGCTGTGCCCCTACTAATGCCTGCTGGTGGCCTCCCTTGGTCCTCCAGCTGAGGATCTCTGTGTTTAGTTTTAGTAGAACTGTTTTCAGGGTCTTATAACCCAGAGATTTGGCCTGGGCTAACACTTGGCATAGGACTCTGTGGTTTAAATTAATCCATTTACTTTAAGGCTCCAGGTCAATCAGCCAGATTCTGATGCGTCTCTGCTTTGGGCCTTTTTCTCCTTCAGCCCAGATCTTCAGGGTCCCTACCAGGCCTGGGCATAAGGCTGCATGTAGGGGGCTCTGTGGGGCTCTTGCCCTCTAGGTCTTGGCTTGGCACCTTGCTGCTTGCCCTCTGCAATCTCTTCGTGCCCTGGGTTCCTATTTGGGCCCTAGATCTTATCAACATGTAGAACTGGGACCTGCAAATTGCAGCCTGTTTCTGTCAGTAAAGTTTGATTGGTTGACACGTTGCCCATTGGTGGCAAGTTTGGCTGTAAAGGCACAGTTGAGTAGTTGAAACAGACTCTATGTGGCCTGTAAAGCTGATCTGGAAGTATTTAACCAATGAGATTTTCTGGGGATGATATGTCCATGTGTCCCAGTACCCCAGGCACCTATCCCTGCCCAGATTGGAGGAAAGGGGTGAGTAGTGGGCTGGAGATGGCATTGGGACAAGAGCAGTGCTCAGGAGGAGACAGTTGAGGTCTCTGTGGCCCAGGAGGCCAGGAGAGCCAGGCAAGCATTCCTTGTTCCCTTGTGGGGTCCACTCAGGTGTGTTTGTTCACCAGTCTACCAGTCAAGCTGTGGTTGGACACGTTGGCCTGAGCACCTTGAGGACAGGTACATAGAGCTACAGAGGGGAGACCAACTATCTGCCCCAGAGGGTCTGCCCCTGAGTAGTGTGTATATGTGTGTGTGTGTGTGTGTGTGTGTGTGGTTGTCCTTCTTTCTTTGTGACAGGGCAGATGGCAGCTAAGCCTCAGTGTCCTGGCCTTGTCTGCAAACTTGGGGTCTGGTGCTGCCCACTGCCCAGAGCTCTTTGAGGGCCTGAATGCCTCTTGCACGTGGGAGTGTCATGTTTACTGTCAAGTACCACTGGCTCGGGGGCCACACACTGTCCTTAGTGTTGAGTGCCATGTCTGCACTTGATCGTGTTAAGTGTTCATGGGACAGAAGAGCAAAGTCACACTGGACAGGAAACAAGCCGTGGAGTCACATACTGTGGATGTTAGTTACCAGCCGGGCTACTAGTTGGCAGTACTGAGACTCATCTTCTTATCTCCCAGTGTCTGCACAGCAGGGATGGTCACCCTACCCCTGGTGCTGCCATTGCCCTCTGTTCTGTTATTGTGGTTGGGGCTGAGGTTCCCTCTCTTGGGTCTTTCCCCACTTAGTCTTTAAGGAGCATGCTTGTTCATGAGTGTGGTTGTTTCCAGTCCCCTGTCTCCTTCCCTTTGAGAAGAAGGAGAGGCTTTTCTCGTGGGGCTGTTTCACTGGTGGACTTTGCTTTTGGGGACCTGGTCTGGAAGAATTGTGCCTACCAGTGGGCCTTTGCCTTTCTTTTCTTTCTTTTTTTTTTTTTTGAGACAAAGCCTCAAGCTGTTGCCCTGGGTAGAGTGCCATGGCGTCACAGCTCACAGCAACCTTCAATTCCTGGGTTTAAGCAATTCTCTTGCCTCCGCCTCCCAAGTAGCTGGGACTACAGGCGCCTGCCACAATACCTAGCTATTTTTTTGGTTGCAGCAGTCATTGTTTGGCGGGCCCGGGCTGGATTCGAACCCATCAACTCAGGCGTATGTGGCTGGCGCCTTAGCCACTTGAGCCACAGGCACCGAGCCCGCCTTTGCCCTTTCTGACACATGTTCACTCCAAACTGGAGCCAGTGACTCTGACTGCGCAGTTGGCAAAATGCTGTTAGGCTGAAACCTGGACCCAGGGCTTGGTGTGGCTTTGGGTGTGTGGGCATAGCCCTGCCTGGCCAGGCCCCTGGCGAGCTTGTGGCTTCTTCCTCCTCCTGCCCTTCCAGGCCAATGCACTCCTCATCCGGGAGGTGGATGTGGAAAAGGTGACAACATTCGAGCATCAGTATGTCAATGCCATCAAGACCCTGTGGAATGACCCTGGCATCCAGGAGTGCTATGATCGGAGGCGGGAATACCAGCTCTCAGACTCTGCCAAGTAGTAAGTGCAGACAGCAGGAATGGGGCAGCCTTTCTGGAGGCCTAGCCTGGCCCCTGCAACCCCTCCCCAGCCCTGTGTGCACATGGCAGGCCATCTTGCTGGACAGGGCAGGCTTGAGCAAATCCTGGAGAGGGCAAATACCAGGTTCTGTGTTTGCCTGGCCCTGCCACCTCTCCCAGGGTCCTTCCTGAGTTCCTTGTCACCCTCAGGGTTAGAAGCCAGCATGTGGTTGGGAAGGGTGGCCAGATATATGATCCTCTAGAGCTGGTGGAATAAGGGGATGGTCATCCCCCGGCCTGTCTCAGTCCTGTCTACTGCATGTCTACCAGGGCCACATCACCTACCTGTGAATGGGGTCCTCTTCATATCCTGGCCTGGAACAAGGGGGTGACTTGTGCTTTAATGGGTAGGCAGGGCCATGATTATATAAGGCTGTGTGTTGCTTTCCTTCCTGGTCTGATGGGAGGGACAGGGGCCAGCCTATTTTCCTGTCCCCTTCTGCCCATTCTCCTTGTGTTAACTCCTCCAGGAGTTTGTGGCAGAGCCCAGAGGCCTGTGGAGACGTATGACTAAGTGTCTTATGGGGTCCTAGTTGGGCCTCAAGGAAGGAGAGAGCATGAGGGGAAACTGAAGAAGCCCGAATCACTGTTTCATTAATTGTGGTGTGTACCTCACCCTTGTGTGGTGTGAGCAATGGGGAAACTGGTGCCTGTGGGAATTTTCTATATTTGTAATTGTCTGTAAATCTAAAACTATTCTAAAATAATAATCTACAAAAAGAAGTTACTCTTCAAGTCCAGCCACGTCTGTGTTGGAACCTCTGTGCTCTTTTACTTTTTCCCTTCTGGACTGTTTTTGGGTGGCTCTATTACAAGATCCCCAAACCAGCTAGAGTCTGTGGCCCAGGAGTGTTTTTGTTTTGTTTAGTTTTTTTTGTTCTTGATCATTTCTGTCCCTCAAGACCCTGGCAATGAACCTACTCTCTCTGGCCCAGGACAGAGGTTGGCAGCCCCTGTCCTGATCCCCAGTCTTATCCCCTGTGCTCGGGCCCCTGCCCTCCCCGGCAGGCTGGCCTGACAGCCCTGCCTGCTGTGTTGCAGCTACCTAACTGACGTGGACCGCATTGCCACCTCAGGCTACTTGCCCACCCAGCAGGACGTGCTGCGGGTGCGTGTGCCCACCACGGGCATCATCGAGTACCCTTTCGACCTGGAGAACATCATCTTCAGGTATGCTCTGAGCAGGGTGAGGTGGGGCACTGTGTCCCTAGATGTGGGGATGAGTGGGGGTGGGAGCAGAAGGCTTATTGATTCTCAGGGAGTGGGTGAACCAGGACAGGAGATAATATTTGTCAGTAAGTGGCTGTGATCTGGGTACATGTAGGAAGGGGACATGGCCACAGCAGAGGGGGGCAGGGATAGGCACCTGGTGGGCTGGGTGGCCTGGAGCCCCTGGCCAGAGCAGGGGTGCTGTGGAAGGGTTGGGTTGTGGACTAGAGGCTGAGGCACCGTGTGGTTTTGGTATAGAACCCGGGGCCTGCCCATGCCACACCTTCTGGGCTTAGGTCCCTGGGCTGGTCTGCAGGATGGAGGAATTTTCCCTGGAGACCTTGTCAGCCCCATGCTTGGCAGGTTGCATGGCTGGAGTGGTTTCAGAGCTGTTTCCTAGAACATGGCCCCACTTGTGTGGGCTCTCACCCACCAGGTGAAGTTTCCAGGTGCGGGGTCAGGGCTTGTCCAGAGCTGCCAAGTACCAAGGCCAAGTGCATGCATGTCCTGGGCTGCCATGAGAGCTGCACAGACTGGGCAGCTTAAACAGCAGGCATTTGATATCTCAGTTCTAGAGGGCAGAAGTCTGAGATCAAGGTGTGGGCAGAGCAGGCTCTCCTGAGACTGTGAGGAAGGGTCTGTCCCAGGCCTACATGTTCCTTGTAGAAGCATCACCTTAGCTTAGCCTTCATCTTCATGGGTATTCTCCCCATCTACCTGTCCATGTCCAAATAGGACACCAGTTAATTGGATTTGGAACCGTCCCTAGTCTAGTCTCATGCCATCTTGACTAATTGTTTTCAAATCAGATCCTATTCCCAAGTTCCAGGTGGACGTGAGTGTTGGGGACATTAATTACCTCTGTCCTCCCAGGCACAGGCTCTGGCTGGGGGCCATTTACCCACTGCACTTGAATTTGGTGCCTGTGTGGGTAGTGCCTTTTTCAGGTGCTTTCTCCTTAAGCACAGGCTCACTGTGGCACTGACCTTGGTTGGGGAAGAAATGACACCTCTCAGGTGGTGTCTAGAAAGCACTAGCTGCAACTCAGTGGGGAAAGCCTGTGGGTTTGCCTGAGGCTTCCAGGGCACTCCCTGCTCAGGCCAGGAGAGAAGGAGGAGTTGGGGTGCCACTTTCTTCACTCTGTGCCCTGCCCTTGCTCTCAGTGGCCAGGTTTCTATCCAGTCACTGGGTGCTTCCTTTAGCCCCAGCAGGCACCCTGGACCATCAGAAGTTGGTGTATACTTGCTATATATGCGTGATGGTGTATTTTCTGAGAATTTGGATTTAGTTTCCTTTTTTATTCTCATGGGGTCAGTGACCCCAGAAGGTTCCAGCTGAGGCCAGATGTTGCAAGACAGGGGTATGGTATGATGACACTTCAGCTCATAGCTTAGGGTCCCGCTGATACCACCTTAGCCTGGGTCTTCGGTGTCCTCTGTTGGGAGTGTCCTGTCCCTTTCCTGAGCTCAGCTGGGGGTACAGAGCTTAGTTGTAGGCCCCACCACTCTGCCATGGTTGTTCCTTTGTCAGCTGCCTCTCACCATCCATGAACCAGGAGAGAGCAGGCAGGGCCTAGGGCTGAGCTCCTAGCCCAGTACTCCAATTGGAGGCATCCAATGGTGTCATGATTGCCCCAGTGCATGAGAGGAGGAGCCTGGCCCACCCTGTTGGTGGCCATGGTGTGCTGGTAGAGGCCTTGTGGTCCAGAAAGGCTATAGTCCCTATGCTGTTAGCACAGTGGTTTTCCTGACTAGCTGCAGCTGTTGGTGTGGTCTGGCATCTGATCACCACCTCTTTTCCCTTAAGAGTCACCCTGGTACATTCACTGTCTTCCTGTGTTTCCTGGACTCTGCTCTTTAGATCCTGGCTGGGTAGGTCCCTGCCACTTGCCATGCCCCAAGCAGCCCTAGTGTCCTATAGATGAAGCATTGTGGGTTTCTGTCTGAGCCCTGCCTCTACATGGCTGAGGCCTGAGGGACACTCTCCTTTTATGCCTTTGTATTTTTTCAAGAAAAAAGTATCTTCCCTGATCATAGAACACTTATAAAATTCACACTGGGAGTGGTGGCTCATGCCTGTAATCCTAGCACTCTGGGAGGTTGAGGTGGGTGGATTGCTTGAGCTCATGAATTGAAGACCAGCCTGAGTAAGAGCAAGACTCTGTCTCTACTAAAAATAGAAAAATTAGCCAAGCATTGTGGCAGGCACCTGCAGTCCCAGCTATTCAGGAGGCTGAGGCAAGAGGATCTCTTGTGCCTAAGAGTTTGAGGTTGCTGTGAGCTGTGATGTAACAGCACTCTACACAGGGTGATAGAATGAGAGTTTATATCCTTTCACTCATCCGTTTTGTTTCTGCACCTGAGGCTGTTGCCTTTTTTTTTTTTGGTCAGGGAAGGGGCTTGTTTGGTATAGACAGGGGAGTGGGCTGGTCCCCCATGGCTGAGTCCTCTGTGTGCTGTGTCCTTTCAGAATGGTAGATGTTGGAGGACAGAGGTCTGAGCGGAGGAAGTGGATCCACTGCTTTGAGAATGTGACGTCCATCATGTTTCTTGTGGCCCTCAGTGAATATGACCAAGTCCTAGTGGAGTCAGACAATGAGGTAGGCACTGCCTCTGGGCAGGGTGAACTTGGGGAATCAGCCTTCCCTCTGCAGGGTCATGCCCCTGTGTCAAGAATGTGCTGGGGCTGGACTGGGCCAAGGGCCTCCCTAGCTGCTGAGCCCCGGTGGACAGATGTAGTAGTGGAGGGTATAAGCATGCAGGACTGGAGCGGTGTACCGTATAGATGCAGGGGTAGGGGGAAGACGCTGTAGGGTATAGTGGAGGTATGGAGGGTGCAGGTTGGAGGGAGCCAGGGGTACAGGTGGAGGGTGGAGGATGCAGGGAGGAGGCCCAGGGGAAGGGGTGGAGGGGTGCAGTGGCAGGATGTCTACATCTCATTGCGATGCCCTCTGAGAGTGCAGCTATGTCTCTAGTGCCACCTTCCTTCCCTTCCCAGAACCGCATGGAGGAGAGCAAAGCCCTGTTCCGGACCATCATCACGTACCCTTGGTTCCAGAACTCTTCCGTCATCCTCTTCCTCAACAAGAAGGACCTGTTGGAGGACAAGATCCTACACTCCCACCTGGTGGACTACTTCCCCGAGTTCGATGGTGTGGCCTCCTCCCTGGGAGAGGGTCACGGGAGGGTCCACAGAACCAGGGCACAGGGGCAGTTGTCTCAGTTACCTACCTCATCCCACAGGGCAGGGCCAAACCTTGGAGTCCCCACATACTGGACTCCCCTGGATCTCAAGGCTTGGCCTAGGGAGAGGGTTGCCTGGCCCTTGGCTGGCATGGGTGTTATGCATTAGTGATGTCACCACTGAGCTCTGCTTTTGAATCCATGACTAGCCCAGTGCTCCTTCACACCTGAGCCTTTGAATTCAGGTGTCACCTCCTTTAGGGGGTGCCTTTTTTGGGAACCTGTGCAGGATGGTGGGCATGACCTGCAGTGTGAGGGTGAAGAGGCCAGGGAGGTTTTGGGTGGCTATTAGGGGAAGGGCGTGTTAGGGTGGGGAAGGTGGTGGTAGCCCCTGGCGGATACCATGGGGTAGGGAGGCCTATGGGGCTGAGCCAGTAGGATGGGCCGCTGGGCTGACAGAGGGGCCAGGTGGGGTCACAAGTCATGTGGCTTTGGGGTAGGGGAGGGGGCACAGCTCATCCAAGATAGGGTATCCTGTGTGGTCCAGGCCAGCCTTGCTCACCTCTCCCTCCCCCAGGGCCACAACGGGATGCACAGGCTGCCCGGGAGTTCATCCTGAAGATGTTCGTGGACCTGAACCCTGACAGCGACAAGATCATTTACTCGCACTTTACCTGCGCCACCGACACAGAGAACATCCGCTTTGTCTTCGCAGCTGTGAAGGACACCATCCTGCAGCTCAATCTGAAGGAGTACAACCTGGTGTGACCCAGAAGGGGGTGTGAGCAGGGATGGACCTTGGCATGCCGTGGGCAGCTGCACCTCCTGGGCGGCCCCGTCTCGGATCCCGGGGCTCTGCCCACATGAGGAGGTTTTTTTTGTTTTTTGTTTTTTTGATTTTTGTTCATATTTTTAACAAATGGTTTTTATTTCACAGTATCAGGGGATGTACATCTTTCTCTCTATACACTTTGTGCACCTTCTCACCTTTTGTCAGCAGCAAAGGCAGCCTTTTTCTGGCCTTGACTTGTGGCTCGCTTTTTTCTAAAAAAAAAGAAAAGAAGAGAAAAAAAAACTGAAACAGACGAAACATGTGTGCCCCATGTTCCCGGCCACTCCAGAACTCATCTGGCCCCCACCAGCCGTGACCGGCCCACCACCCCAAGACCCCTGGTGGCGCCATGCACCCCCGGGGCTGTGCTCGGACTCTGGGGTGCCTTTTCTCTTTCCCCTCTTTTTTTCTTCCTAATCATGAAAGGCGTGGAGACGTGGAGACTGACTTCCTTTTCCTTTTTTTAAGTTATTGACATCCTGTGCATCCTGCATCCTCACAACTTATGCCATGTTGTTGCTCACTGGACTCCAAGAAGAGGGGGTGGGTGGCTCCTGGTTGCCCACCCTGGGAAGTGCCTAACCATTTTTTTTTTCTTGTGGAAAAAAAAATAATTTGCCAGGCTCCACAGGTCGAGTCTTTTGTGGGCCAGGGAGAGTCCCCTGTGCTAGGGCTGTGGGACTTTGGGGTCTGCCGGGTTGCCTTTCCAGGGCCAAAGTCTAGCAAGCTTAGGCCCCTCCAGGGGGCTCCTAGGGGCTGTATAGCCACCACCTCGCTGGAAAGTGTTCCACAGGAGCCTGAGCTGGCCAGGCTGCGAAGGGAGGGCTGGGTCCTGTGTGGTTCTGAGAGAAAGGCCCTTGGGTGGGGGGCATTGGTGTTTGTTCTGTTATGTTTTGTGTTGTTGGAAAACAATTTGGAAACAGTGAGGATGAGGTGGGGACTTTTACAGAATATTCTCAGGTCTGTCCCCGAGAATCAGAGAGGAGGGGACGCTGCCAGCAGTTCCATGTGTGGCCTTGTCCCGAGCACTTGTTCCCGCTCTGGAGCCACCATGCCCAGCTTGCGGGATACCAGCACTCGCACTTTGGTCAGTAGCACATGGAAGGCGGTGGCTGACACCTGGGCCCTGGGCAGCTCCAGGCCTGACTGGCCATGGCCAGACACTGAGCCACACTCCCCTGGACCCCTCTGAGCATCAAGACGGATTCTCCCTGAGTGACTGAAGGCAGGGGACGAGGGGGGCTGTTTGGACGGGGGGAGAGGTGGCTTCTCATCTGTTGTAGACTGAACACTACAGTGTTTTTGTTTTGTTGGTTTTGGGTTTTTTGCACAATTGTACCAGGAATGGATCGCCAGTGATGCCTTTGCCCCAACCGCTGTGACATTGGGACCCTGGGTGGCTGCTGCTTCTTTGGGCCTCTGGTGAACTATAGAAGCGACATACAAATCGGACCAAGCCCAGTAAGCAGCTCTGGGCCCCCTGTGCTCTCAGGGCTCCCTCCCTGCAGGGTGTCTGCTGGTGTCACTAGAGTGGAGGGAGCCTGGTAGGGTGGGGCAGCGGCATTCCTGGTGTTGGCCCTGCTAGAGGCAGAGGGGGCTATGGGGACTCTAGCTTCTTCACTAGCTTTCCTTTGTCCCTCCCAGAGGCAACTTTTTTGTGCCACATGTCTACTTGAGAACAGTGTTTATGGTGTAAACCCCCTACGGTGAGGGTGGGGCAGGCAGATGGCACCCTGGGGGACCAGATGGGGCTTCCCCTGTGGTGGCCACTGTGTCCATTGCTGGCAGTGGACCTGCCCTTGGGGCCTTGAGGTCCTCACAGAGTAGGTGTCTCAGCATCTCTAAAGGGGTCCAGATCACAAAAAGGGAACTGGACTTGGCCAGAGGGTGGAGTTGCTCAGCATGCGGGCATGGGGCAGCCTGAGCTGGTCAAAGTATTAGCCCTTCCGGACAGGGATGGTGTGCCAAGTATTTCAGACCCCAGAGTGCCTGATCCCCCAGAGCAGAGGGCAGTGCCATGGCCTCGGGGTGGAGCTGCTGCCCCAGGAGAGTCCCAGACAGTAGTTCTTGTGCCACCCTTACCCACATCCCACTGGTCTTGGACCGTGGGCAGCTACCCGTGTGGGTGTCTGTTCCTTGGCGACTCTCCTCTCCATAAACGCTTTCTCAGAGTGCCGACCTCCTCCTTGACTGTGTCACATCCAGGTGGCAGCAGCCCCCAGCCAGAGTAAGGTCTATACCCTGGGTGCCCCAGGCTCCCACGGAGAGGCCTCCTAGTGCCAGTGTCCCCAGAGGTGGCCACAGCCCGTTGGGCCAGCCCGGGTGATATGATCCAGTGATACTTGTATATTACACACAGTCCTGATTTCAGACAATTAAACCTTAACCTATTTAAAAGAGAATATTCTATAAAAAGCTGTTTTTAGACCTTTGTCATTTAAAATGCATGCATGTTGTACTGGGGAGGGAGGGAGGACTGGGCGTGCAGACCAGCGTGATGCCAGTGTCCTGGGGCCTGTGGGCCCTGACCCCTTAATCCAGAGATGCCTGATGGAAATCAATTTTTCATATCTTTCTCCTGAAATAAATTCTGTTTTAAATTGGAATAAATTTTGTTCCTAAACCATGTGGCTCCCTTTTGGTTTATTTCCTGTTGCCAGCTGCAGGAGTGGGGTGGGAAGGTGCTGAGGCCTGGCCCTACCAGGAGCCCTGGAGGCAGCATCTCCTGCTGCCCCCCACTGATGGTGGCACAGAGCCCTAGAGACCCTGCTCAGAGGTCATCTTGTTAGGCCCCAACTTGAAGTTCAATTGGGTAATATCTGGCCAGAGCATCCTGCTTGGGAAATGCTACCTTGTGTGTGGGCAGGGGGCATGGGATTAGGGAGGAGACGCCAGATTCTGGGCCAGTGTGCCACTTGGTGTCTAGGGTGTTCGTGGGAAGCTAAACCTCTCCCAGCTTCTAGTTCTGTAAACCGGGGATTTTTGGCCTCTGAAGCCTTCCTTCAGTTGTTACTATTTTTGAAAATCAGCTGACTTTAAGATCCATCTTTATTTCTTTTCTTTTAAAAAAATTCGTAATTGTAAAATACACGTAAGTTTCTAAGTTTACAGGTCAGTGGCACTAGGTACATTCATATTGCTGTGCAACTGTCACCACCCTCCATCTCCAGAACTTTCTCATTCTCCCAAACAGACACTCTGTCCCCATGAAACACTAACTCCCCACCCATCCCCAGCCCCTGGCACCCACCTTTCTACTTTTTGTCTCTGTGACTCTGAGGACTCCAGGGACCTCCTATGAATCACACAGGATTTGTCCCATGTCTGGCTTCTCTCACTGAGCATGATGTCCTCAAGGTCCGTCCACATTGTAGCCTGTGTCAGAGCCTCTTTTCATGGCTGTGTGATATTCCCGTATGTGGATGGATTATGTTGCTTCCACCTTTTGGCTGGTGTAAATGTGGCTGATGAGAAGGGGTGTGTGCAAGTGTTTCTTCACAACCCTGATTTCAATTCTTCGACGTTTTATTCATCCAGAAATAAAATCGCTGGGTCCTATAGCAGTTCTGTTTGCAATTCTTGGGAGGATCCGTCAGACTGTTTCCTGCAGTGGCCACACTCCAGCTGGCAGCACATGAGGGTTCCAACTTCTCCACATGACTTATTCATAAGTCAAATAGGCCTTAAGGGCCCTCTGTGTGCCAGATACTGTCCTGCATGCCACCATACAGTGAAGGAGGTGGTATTTATCACCATGACTTCAGCTGTTAAGAGAAACAGCAGGAAACAGCACAGGATGGGGTGATGGTGGCCATTTTAGCTGGGTTGTTCAGGAAATGCTCTGAGAAGGTGGTATCCAAGTAAGATCCTAGGATCCATAGGGGAAGGAGCCACACTATTAGCTGAGGGAGGGTGTTCCAGGCAGGGGCACAATCCGCTGCAAAGGCCCTGGGGAAGGATGCACAGTGTTGGAGGCACAGTGAAGGGGCCTGTGTGGGTGGAGCAGATATAGGAGGGGGGAGGCAGTGCAGGGACTGGACAGGTTGTGCCACCCAGGAGGACTTGGGCTTTGAGCTTGAGGGAGGTGGGAGTCATGAAGGGACAGAGGAGTATCCACAGTCACCCTCTGGTGGCAGCTTCGGGGAGGATATACTGGGGAGGATGAGGGCAGGAGCCACTGGGAACAGGGTGAAGGGGACTGGGTGGTCTAGGTGGGCGATGACTAGGTAGCAGGAATACCAGTAAGGGTGTTGGGGTGCTAAGGAAGCTGCCTGACTGACTTGCATGTTGCAGGTGGGCGCTGTGCCTCCCAGCATCCAGCAGGTGTCGCCTAAGGCAGCCCCTCTGCTGTCCCAGATCCTCTGGGTTTCCTTGCCCTGGAATGCAGGGGCTTTAAATCACATCCACCACTTCGAATAGATTTATGTGGTTTTTTTGTGTTTTTGTTTTTTCCTTGAGACAGAGTCTCACTTACTGCCCTTGGTAGAGTGCCCTGGCAACATAGCTCACAGCAACCTCAAACTCAGGCTCACGCAATTCTCTTGCCTCAGCCTCCCAAGTAGCTGGGACTACAGGCACCTGCCACAATGCCCAGCTATTTTTAGAGACGGGGTCTAGCTCTTGCTCAGGCTTGTCTCCAACCTGTGAGCTCAGGCAATCCACCTGCCTCAGTCTCCCAGAATGCCAGGATTACAGGCGTGAGCCACCGTGCCCGGCCCACCACATTAAGTAGAATAGCGATATCTATTAAAGAAACTAAGTTCTTAACTAAAAACCTTCAGGGTTCAGAGGTTCCACTGATGCTACCAAATATTTAAGGAAAAAAACGCTGGGAACAGTGGCTCACACCTATAATCCTAGCACTATGGGAGGCCGAGGAGGGAGGATTGCCTGAGCTCAGGAGTCCCAGACCAGCCTGAGCAAGAGAAAAACCCTGGCTATACAAAAAATAGAGAAATTATCTGGGCATTGTAGCAGGTGCCTATAGTCCCAGCTACTCAGGAGGCTGAGTCAGGAGGATCACTTGAACCTAGGAGTTTGAGGTTGCAATGAGCTATGATGATACCACTGCACTCCAGCCTGGGTGACAGAGTGAGATCCTGTCTCTTAAAAAAGAGAAAGAAAATAGACAGAAGAGGGGAAACTAGCAGTAAATACAGTAGAATCTCTGTAAGTTGACCATCCAAGGGACTGTAACAAACTGGTGAACCTGCAGAGGTGGTCAACATAAGGAACTAGGCCTACTGTGCTGATATATATGTGTGGTGCATGTCCAGTCTATGAAAATTAGGTCAACTTAAGGTGGTTAGTGTAGGGAGGTGATGAGCTATGGAGGGTTCTACTGTATATGGGAATAGGACATGGGTCACTAAGTCCACAGGCTTGGATGGCCCATTTAAAGACAGAAAGCCCAGTCTCCTAGCCAGGAGAGATGCCTCTCAGATTTTATCTCTGGCCACCAGCTTGAGTTGTTTGGGTATGTTGTTCTACTTCTAATGCCCAGGCAGCAGCCTTCACTAGGTCATCCCCATTGTATCTGCGTGTTAAGACTGGGATGTTTATCCCTTCCAAAACTCATGTGCAATGGTGGTGATGTGGGAGGTGGGACCTCCAGGAGGTGACTGGGCCACTGTGGTCCATCCTCAAGGGTGGGATTAATGCTATTATAAAAAGGTGAGTTCAGGGCCCTTTGCCTCTTGCCCTTCTGCCTCCTGCCAAGTGAGGACACAGCACAAAAGCACTCACCAGCCCAGACACTGGTGCCTTGATCTTGCATTAACACGATACCTAAATTAGATAAAGACCGTACAAAGAAATGACAGAACAGTATCTCTAATAAACATAGACACCAAAGTTCTTGACAAAAACTAGCAAAATACATCACAATCGGGTGGGATTTGTCCCAAGAAGGCAAAGTAGGTTCAACATTAGACAGTCAATCAATATAACTCACCATGTTAACAGACTAAACCACACGATCATATCAATAGATGAAGAAAGTGCATTTGACACAATTCAACATCCTTTCACGATAAAAACTCTCAGCAAACTAGGAATAGAAGGAAACTTCCTTGACCCAGTTAAGGGCATCTATACAAAACCTACAGCTAACATCATACTTAATGGTGAGAGATTTGTTAATTTACTTAATTTTTTAGTGATGGCTTCTCGCTCTGTCACTCAGACTTGAGTACAGTGACACCATTACAGCTCACTGAAAACTTGAACTCCTGGACTCAAGTGATCCTTCTGCCTCAGCCTCCCACGTAGCTCAGGACTATAGGCATGAACCTACATGCCCAGCTAAGATTTTAGTTTTAATTTCAACTAAAAACCTTCAGGGTTCAGCAGTTCCACTGATGCTACCAAATATTTAAGGAAAAAAAAGCTGGAAACAGTGGCTCACATCTATAATCCTAGCACTAATTTTAATTTTAAAATTAAAATCTTAATTGAATTGGTGTTGAACTCCTGACCTCAAGTGACCCTCCTGCCTCTCAGCTTCCCAAAGTGCTGGGATTACATGTGTGAACCATCATATCTGGCTCATGGTGAGAGATTTAATGCTCTCCCTTTAAAATCAGATACTAGGCAAAGATGTCTACTCTTAATATTCCTATTAACTATCATTAGGCCCTAATAAATGCAGTAAAGTGAGAAAAACAAATAAATAAAACCAGATTGTAAAAGAATAAAGGAAATGTTTCTATTTTTAGATGACATAATTGTCTATATAGAAAATCCATAAAAAAATCTACCAAGAATAAAAGATCCTAGAAGTAATAAGTGAGATCAACAAGACTGCAAGATGTCAGACCAACATACAAAAAAATCCATCATATATCTACACAGTAGCAGTAAACAATTGAAAATCAAAATTTTAAAAATAGCACCAAAAATAAAATACTTAGGTATAAATCTAAAGAAATATGCACAGGGCCTATATGCCAAAAAGATAAAACTTTGTTGAAAGAAATCAAGGAGGCTGGGCATGGTGGGTCATGCCTGTAATCCCAATATTCTGGGGGGCTGAGGCAGGAATATCCCTGAGCTCAGGAGTTCTAGAACAGCCTAAGCAAGAGTGAGACCCCGTGTCCACTAAAAATAAGAAAAAGTTAGCTGGGTGTTGTGTCAGGCGCCTGTAATCACAGCTATTTGGGAGGCTGAGGCAGGAGGATCACCTGAACACAGGAGTTTGAAGTAGGCTAACACCATGGCATTCTAGCCTGGGCAACAGAGTGAAACTCTGTCTCAAAATGAAGAAAAGAAGAAAGAAAGAAAATAAATCAAAGAAAACCCAAATGAAAGGAAAGATGTACCATGATTATAGACTGGAAGATTCAGTTTGATTAAGATGCTAATTCTCTCCAAATGTATTTGTCAATTTAAAGCAATCCCAGTCAAATCTCAATAGGATTTTGTATAAATATAGACAAGAGATTCTAAAATTTACACCAAAAGTTAAAGGAAAGAGAATAACCAAAACAATTTTGAAAAAGAACAAAGTTGGAGCATTACACTACCTTGTTTATATATATCAGCTCACTTAATTATGCAGGCTGACAAGTCCCAAAAGCAATCTGGGAGGCTGATGAATGTAGGAGGATCCCTTGAGGTCAGGAGTTTGAGATCAGCTTGAGCAAAAGTGTGACCTGTCTCTAGAAAATATAGAAAAACTAGCCAGGCATGGTAGAAAAAGTAGCTGGCAAGCCCAGCTACTTGGGAGGCTGAAGTAGGAGGATCATTTGAGACCAGGAGTCTGAGGCTGCAGTGAGCTGTGATGACACCACTGTTTTCTAGCCTGTGTTACACAGCAAGGCTCTGTCTCAAAAAAATAAAATAAAGGCTCGGTGCCGGTAGCTCAGTGAGTAGGGTGCCAACCACATACACTGAGGCTGGCAGGTTCGAGCCCAGCCCACGTCTGCTAAACAACGACAACTGCAACCAAAAAATAGCTGGATATTGCAGCGGGTGCCTGTAGTCCCAGCTACTTGGGAGGCTGAGGCAAGAGAAATCATGTAAGCCCCAGAGTTGGAGGTTGCTGTGAGCTGTGACACTGTGGCACTCTACCAAGGGCAACATAGTGAGATTCTGTCTCAAAAAAATAAATAAAATAAAGCAATGTTCTTCCCATCTACAAACAACGAATATGAAGTTTGATCAAATATCTGGATACCTTGTGACTCAGTCAAGTTGACACATAAAATTAATTGTACTATAAAGCTACAGTAATCAAAACAGTGGGATACTGGAAAAGTGGAACACAATAGGGTCTAGAAATAGACTCATAAAAATATGGTCAAATGATTTTTGACAAAGGTGCAAAAGCAATTTCACAGAGAAAAAGTCTTTTCAACAAACAGTGCCAGAACAATTGGACATTCATATGCAAACCTCGACGCCCTCTCAAGACAAAAAAACAAACCAATAAACAAAAATTCTTATGTTCTACCTCATACTTTACACAAAAATTAACTCAAAATGGATCATAGATTTAAATGTCAAATGTAAAACAATAAAATTCTTAAAAGAAGACATCAGAAAACATATTTGTGGCCTTAGATTTGGAAAGAGTTCTTTGGATAAAATACCAAAGCATGATCCATAAAAGAAAAAAGTGATAAACTGGACATCATCAAAATTAAAAAACTTTCGTTCTGGGGGCCCTGCACGGCAGTTGAAAGAATGGCGCGAGAAATTGGAGGGAATTAATTGAATACCATGTATTGATGGCACTAAGTCATCACTCTTACTGTGAGAATCCAGTGAGAGTGACTCTGAGGAGTTGCCAACATTTGCCTTTTTCAAGAGGGAACCATTCAACAAACAGAAGGCAGCCTGAGAGGGAGGAGAAGATTGTGGTTGACACCTCAGATTCTGAGGCCTCCTGTCCTCCATCACTAGGTTTGAAAGATTCACTGCCTATCCCGAACACAGCTGAAACTGTCACACAAACAGAGCCAGGCAGAGTACTAGGCAGTGAAAGTAAGGATGAAGTGGTCTATATTCCCCTGGCTGAGAGGCTGACATGTAAGTTTTTGACCCACAAGCAGCTGAGCCTGGAAGACTCTAGCTACCTCCTTACAAGTGTTTTGGGTCATCAAAATAATGAAGAAGCATCAAGTGACCGGAAAAAGGATTCCTTTCCAAAGGTCCCTGATATTCCTCTCCATGATACTTCAGAGAGGAGTACGTCAGATAACAAGGACCCTATCTTAGATAAAATGTGCCATCAGCTTCCAATCTACCTGTCCTGTCCAGAGCATCAGCTTGATAGTAGCCAAAGCAAATTCTGACACCCTCCCATCTCAGGAGAAAACCAAGCATCATCAGAAGGTCCAGGGAAGAGGTTCGCAGAGATTCTGGTAGCAGCAACAAGCAAGCCAGAAGGAAAGCAGTCTGAGATGAGAAAGAAAGGAGAAGGCATTACTGGTTAACAGACTGAAATCCCAGAGACCAGAGGAATGCTTAAAACACATCATTGTGGTGCTGGGTCCAGGTCCTCCTCGCAGCTGTCTTCACCCTGTGCTGAGTTATCTGCTTTCTGGACCACCCACTGATAGTCCCTTTCCCGTCTGTTGCAGTGCTTTTACAGATGGAAGGTGGGGGCCAGCTCCTCAGAGCTTTACAGTCCATGGGATGCTGCTGTGTGATTGAGGCACAAGTTGTGCCTCGCAGTATCACTTGGAGGAGAAGGACTGGGTCATCTGAAGATGGAGAGGACCCGGTGGAGGAGCAAATGGTCCTGGTGTTGCTTCTGGCAGAGGTGTTTGTATCCATGATCTACAACTTGAAACAGGGAAAACTGGGCAACACTGAAGAAGGGATGGAAACACTTTGGGGCTTTCTAACTGACGTCACAGCAAAGACAGCAGGGAAAGCTCTGTCACTGGTGATTGCGGATCTAGAGCAATCCACAATCCCCTCAGAATCCCCCAAGGAGAAAGAAACAGGGAGTAGCAAATAAATAGGCCAAGGAGAAGCAGCATCTGAGACAACCAAAGGCCAGCGTGGGGTTCATGGTGTCCAGGGTCGACATGGAAGAGGCACTGGTGGATCTGCAGCTACACACAGAAGCCCAGGTTGTACAGAGTTGGAAAGAACTAGCCGACTTCACATGCACATTCACCAAGGCTGTGGCTGAGATACCCTTAAGAAGCTCCAAGATGAAACTAGCTTCTCCTTCTGTGTAGAATGACTGGGCTGGAGGGTAAAGGTGGACTGTTCTGGCAAGGGACTCATGCTGGTCTGGAGAAGACAGATTCAGCAGCTGAACTGAGTCAGCTTGGAGATAGCCAGTGCCATTGTGGATGTCTACCCTTCCGCACAACTCCTGGTACAGGCTTATCAGCGGTGTCTTTCAGAGTAAGAATGCCAGAATTTGCTTGTAAACATACAAATGCGCCATGGGGAAGGTGTGACATCTACCTCCCGCTGTGTTGGACCAGAACTGTCCAGACGTGTCTACCTTCAAATGACCACTATACAACCAGATCTCTGTTTAGACAGTGGTGATGGCTGTTAGCACTCAGGGACAAGGCTCAAAAGCTGGAGATTTCTACCTTCCCACCCTCAGAGCCAGGCTGCAGTGAGACTGGCAATACCTACCAGAGCACAAGTCTGGTTGAGACCATAATTCTTTCCTGGGTTTCATGGCTTGTCAGAGTCTCTCTCCCTGTCAGCTCGGGCAAAAGACAGAGATATTTATATCTGCAGCATCCAATGAGCCTCTCCTAACAAAAAATCAGTTACCATGGACAAACCACCCTAGCCCTGTCCCAGCCGGCCCTCAGAACACAAAGGAACAAAGACAGACCACTCAGACATGTATTTAATTATTGTAGAAATCCAAAAGAATCAGCATCAAATCTCAAAGTCAGGAGTGAACTATCGCCTGTGGGTTGGTGTTGTGACTAGGCTCAGCCACTGAGATACCTCAACCAGCCAAGGAGCAGAATATGATTATGCTGACTCCTACATTGTCTTAATCTCAATTTATGTATTATGTATTTAGTTTCAATAAAGCATTTGTATCAATGGCTCTGGAGCTTGAAGGAAGAAAAACAACAACAACAACTTTTGTTCTGTAAAAGACACAATTAAGAGACTGAAAAGCCGGGTGGCACCTGTGGCTCAGTGAGTAGGGCTCCGGCCCCATATACCGAGAGTGGCGGGTTCAAACCTCGGCCAAACTGCAACCAAAAAATAGCCTGGCGTTGTGGCGGGCGCCTGCAGTCCCAGATGCTCGGGAGGCTGAGGCAGGAGAATCGCGGAAGCCCAGGAGCTGGAGGTTGCTGTGAGTCCTGTGACATTATGGCACTCTACCCGAGGGCGGTAAAGTGAGACTCCGTCTCTACAAAAGAAAAATAATAATAATAATTAAAAAAAAAGAGAGACTGAAAAGCCAAAACACAGACTGGGAGAAACTACTTGCAAAACACACATAGCTAATAAAGGGTTTACCTATCCAGAATATATAAAAATTTCTCAAACCTCAATAAGAAGAAAAGAAACAACCCAGTGAGAGAAGTGGTAAAGTGAGTTTGAATAGACATTTCACCAAAGAAGATATAGGATGGCAAATAGACACATGAAAAGCTGTTGTTTGTTTGTTTGTTTTTTGAGACAGGGGCTTACTCTGTTGCCCTAGACTAGAATGCTGGGGCGTCATAGCTCACAGCAACCTCAAACTCCTAGGCTCAAGGGATCCTCTTGCCTCAACCTTCCTGAGTAGCTGGGACTACTGGCACATCCAACAGCACCCTGCTAGTTTTTCTATTTTTAGTAGAAATGGGGTCTTGTACTTGCTCAGGTTGGTCTCAAACTCCTGAGCTCAAGCAATCCATCCACCTCAGCCTGCCACAGTGCTGGGAATACAGGCATGAGACACTATACCAAGCCATGTGAAAAGATATTCAACATCACTGGTCATTAAGAGAAATAAAATTTAGATCTATTTATGAGATACCATTACATATGTATTAGAATGGCTAAAAATAGAGAATTACTGACAATACCAACTGCTGACAAGAAAGCAGAGCAATAGGGCCTCTTATAAATTGCTGGTGAGAATGCAGAATGGTACAGCCACTTTGGAAATCCATTTAGTAGTTTCTAACCAAGTTAAATATAAAATCACCCTATGACCCAACAATCCCACTTCTAAAGATTTATCTTAGAGGAATGGAAACAGATGTTCATATAAAACCTATACTTATACCTTTACTGGAAGCAAGTAAAATGTTCAACAGATGAGTGGATAAGCTGTGAGGCTTACTGCTACTGAGCAGTCAAAAGGAATGAAATTCTGATACCCTCAACACCATAGAGCAGTGGTTCTCAACCTGTGGGTCACGACCCACAGGAACTGTATTAAAGGGCTGTGGCATTAGGAAGGTTGAGAACCACTGTAGAGGGATCTCAAATGCTAAGTGAAAGAAACCAGTCTTGAAAAGAAACCAGTTGTACACACAAAGGATCCAGGACCTGGATAAAAACCAAGCCAGGTGGTGGCTCATGCCTCTAATCCTAACACTTTGGGAGGTCAAGATGGATCGATTGCCTGAGCTCAGGAGTTTGAGAACAGCCTGAGCAAGAGCGAGAACCCTGTCTGTAAAAATAGCCAGGTGTTGTGGCCGGCGCCTGTAGTCCCAGCTACTTGGGAGGCTGAGGCAAGAGAATCACTTGAGCCCAAGAGTGTGTGGTTGCTGTGAGCTATGATGCCATAGCACTCTACTGAGAGTGGCAAAGTGAGACTCTGTCTCAAAAACTAAAAAACTAAAAAAAAAAAAAAGATAAAAACCATAGCAACAAAGAGCAGACCAATGGTAATAATGGAGTTTTTCAGGGGATGGAACTACATACTGTGTCCTGTTTCTAGTGGTAATTGATGTTCAATCTCAACCATACACCAAAGGAAGTGAGTGAATACATTGCTACATGAATTTTAAAATTTAAAAACAAAATAAATCTTATGACCAACAAATACCCTCTCCCCAAGCACAGAAATTAATATCACAAGTCAGAGCATAGCTATTGCTGTGGGGAAGGAGGAGATTTCTACTCAGAAGACTCTCAGCAGTTTTTATATAGCAAACAATGTCCTTGTCTTGGCCTGGGTGGGTCCTATGGGTGCTGACTTCAGTTTTTAGGTTACACATTCATGTTTTCCATGTTTTTTTTTCTTAATACTTTACATGACACGAGCTCACCCTGGTATTTCCAAATTAATCATTCATGACAAATGTCCAGGAGGGTGCCTGACATGTGGAAAGGAAATAACTCTGCTCTTTGGAGAGCTGAAGCAAACTCTATTTAGAGATGGGGGAGTGAGCAGAGGCTAGGACCTGGCCAGGGTGCCTCAAGGGAGCTGGGCCATTTATTCTGAGGTCAGTGGGAGCCATGGAAGGTACCAAAGTAGGGTCTATCACTCTGAGCCAGGCTAGAACATGCTGGGGGTGCTGGTGTTCTGTGTGATCAGCAGGAAGACAACAGGAGGGGTGACTCTCTGTGCTTACCCCGTGAGGGCTGTGATTCAGCCTGGACTCCCAGTTTTGCTGGTTCTCTTTGTTCTACTGTGGCGACCTATTCCTTCTCCTTCTACTTCCCTCCTTCTCCTTCCCCCCTTCTCCTTCTCCTCATCCTTCTTCTTTTTTTTTTGAGACAGAGCCTCAAGCTGTCGCCCTGGGTAGACTGCCATGGCATCACAACTCACAGCAACCTCCAACTCCTGGGCTTAGCGAGTGTCTTGCCTCAGCCTCCCAAGTAGCTGGGACTACAGGCGCCTACCACAATGCTCGGCTATTTTTTGGTTGTAGTCATCATTGTTGTTTGGCAGGCCCAGGCTGGATTCAAACCTGCCAGCTCTGTTGTATGTGGCTGGCGCTTTAGCTGCTTAAGCTATAGGTGCCGAGCCAGTGACAACCTATTTCTGCGTTTCTCTGCCTGCCCCAAGAGAAGCAGTGCCCCTCCTCATGGCCATCCGGTTGAGGGTGGGGAGCAGCCCAGCCCGGTAGCACCTACTGGTCTCAGGGACTGGACGGGCCCCTATCGCATTCCCCATCTGCCATTCGTTATAAATAAACAGCAAAGAAAACCGCAGGTTCATGATGGCCTGGTATGTGCCCTGCCAATAGCAGCCACCAAATATGGCTGTGGGGGAGGAGGGGAGACCGTTGCCTCCTATAGCTGTGTGACCCTGGGCACATCACTCCCCCTCTATGAACTGTGCTAATGACCCCTCTGTGAGAAGACCAGAGGCTAATGGGGAGCGGGGTTGATCCAGACCTTTCTAGAATTTTCTAGAGCCTCTCTAAGAGGGATCTGTACCCAAATACAGAAAAGATCTGCGAGATTGGAGACCAGACCCCTTCGGGTGTGTCTAGGAAGCTGCTGAATCCCCTTTGCCACCCCCAGCTTGCCAGCCTACATGCAGGCCCTGAGGTCTTCTCAGTGTTTATTGTCACCTAGCAGGTTTAGATATATATAAATGTTTAATCTTTTTTTTTCTTTTTTTTAATTAATTTTAAATCATAGCTGTGTACATTAATGCAATCATGGGGCACCAAACTCCATAAACAGTTTGACACATTTTCATCACACTGGTTAATATAGCCTTCCTGGCATTTTCTTCGTTATTGTGTTAAGTCCTAGATACTAATGCTTTTTCTCCCAAATAAAAGATTCAATTTTCAGTACAACTTTTGAGGTTGTA